>SDVV010008585.1:0-17135 GCA_016164225.1 Gammarus roeselii | reverse complement strand
ATATCAATATCTATCTGCAAAAAAGTGCTCATTGCAGCCCTATAAGTTAAACATTTAGAACCCCTGAAACCTCATAGAGGTTGTAAATTTGACCGTTGTCCCCATGCAAATATCACTCACTCACCACCATTGGTGTGGCGATTACAGGGCTGCTCGCAGCAGGGTCGCGCAAGCACGCAGGCATCAAAAGCAGTGGCCAACTTGCAGCGGAGTCTGTGTTCAGCGTGGGTGTACATTGCCAGGCTGAGCAGCACAGCGCTCAGCTGTCCGTTTAGGCCGTGAATAACGGCAGATGCGGCATAGGTGCTCATGACAGCCAACAAAGCACCCGCCGGACCCCGTACAGGCTCGAACACGTCTGTAAACATAAAAATGGTTAATAAAAAAGCTCTGTGCAACTTATCGCTAAACCAGTAGTGAAAAACTATTCGAAAAGGGTTCCAAATGTTCTCAGATTACTTATACAAAACGTGAAGGGAATAAACAGAGGCTAAGGAGAAAAATTAATGTTTAGCAAACACAGGGTGGGGAAAATAAAACGTACGTCGAAAAGACCAAAGGAAAATATGACTTGTTTGATGGTGAATCAGTGCTGCAGATAACCTGCAGCAACATGGGCTACTCTAGCGAACCTAATGGAGATTCATGAATACAACAGATGCCGAGGAAAGGGCCGCATAAAGAACTTCGCCTCATAACTAGTTGGTTTCTACACCCATATAGAGCGACAGATATCCTTAGGGTTCATCTATGACTTTCCACAATTATGTGTTAACAATATAATAGACGTCGACTCCTATAAAAAGCAACATCGCTAATGAAAAAATAAAAATAACTATTGCTTTTGGATAGTGCCCAGCTAGTGAGTATGGTCGCATAGAGACGTCTCAAAAAACAGCACGAGGATCGTCACGATCTGCGTATTATGACTGACGTTGAGGCTCCGGTGGAAATGAGCCTCAAATCAAATCACGATCTACGACCCCACGGATCGAAGAAGTCCAGCTGACTTATCGAAGTTGGTTTAACAACTGGCCTTCTGAAGCGGAATGAACAAATAATACAAAGAAGAATAACATTGAATTGAGACATTGAAATACGAGGAAAAGTTCAAACCTGATGATAGAAAATGTGAATCTCATATACTAGAGTTTCTCTATTTAAATCAGATTAAGGTGCCAATCTGCACCGGATTAGATTAGAGTGACAAGGCTTTCTAGTGCACTGGAGTCAAAGTCCTTCTGGCACCAAACTTCAAACCAGCAGCCAGCGCTGCACTAAGTCATCGACAAATCATCCTCAGTCTCCGGAATTGTTTCGACTCACAGCACGCTCAGGTCACTACTGTTTATAGAGATGATATATAGAGAGGTCACAAATGTGTCCTACTCAAAGTGAGCAAAGAAAGCGGTGGTCCTCCGGAATGGAGGAGCTCATTGGTAAGTAAGATTAAGCATGATCAATTCACAACAGATCAGATTTCAGTTAAGAGGGCGGTTTCTTGAAGGTAGCTGAGAAGTGGTTCCGCACTGAATTGTATCTGAGGGTACTCAGTAAGCATTAGGCGGAGTATATTAGGAAGGTCCAGGAACCGTCTCTTGGGGAAGTATGTGCGCCGACATTCCGTTCATGTGGGGCATTCTGCCAAGACATGGGCTATTGTAAGAGGAACTAGACAGTCCATACAGTAAGGAGGTGGCGACACCTCCATTAGGTGTCGATGCGTTAGTCTGCTATGTCCTATTCTCAATCGGCATAAAGTTACCTCAATCGGTCGAGATCGTCTGCTTGATGAGACCCAGGGTATGGTTGTGTCTCTAATAGTACGCAATTTATTGCTTATATGAACATCAGACCATTCCATGTTCCATTTATTTTGCACAGCTTTTTTAATCGCTGGGTAAAAGTCTTTACATGGGAGTGTACGCTGTTCTGCTGGGTCAGGCGCCGCTGCAGCTCTTTGCGCCGCTTCGTCCGCCCGCTCATTTCCCACCACCCCACAGTGGCCTGGAACCCAGCACAAACGAACGTTCTTATTTCTGGAGGACAATCGTACAAGCCAGCGCATGATCGCTGAAACAATAGGGTGGCAATTGTTGAAGATCTCCAGGGCTTGAAGCGCACTGAGCGAATCACTAAAGATTGAGATATTGGCATCTGGAAGAGTATCAGCCGCTAAGAGGGCATCGGCAATGGCCATGAGCTCAGCAGTGAAAACTGACGCTGATTTCGGGAGTTTCCTAGTGACGACGCGCCCGGGGAGCACCGCTGCACAGGTCACTGCATCGTGGTCTTTTGATCCATCAGTGAAGATATGCAAGCTCTCAGCGTTATAAGTCTCCGCATGGGCTATGAAAATAGCTCGAAGATTTTGGGGTGCAACATCTGCCTTTCGGCCAGTAAAAAAGTGAGGGCAGAGCATATTTTCTGGAAAACGCCAGATGGGGAAAGCATCTCGTGGGAGAGGGTCCACCATGATGTGTGGTAGTCCAAGCTCAGCAGTGAGGAGCTCGATACGTTCTGAGAAGCAAGCTCGAAGAAGGAGCAAGATTGGGGTGGCGCTGTCGGATTGTGGTACACGAAGGGGAGGTTGGACGAACAAGAACATGACAATAAAATTGGAGGTCAATTTGTTCCCGTCGTCGGGCAAGACTAGGCTCACCAGTTTCACAAAGAAGGCTGACAATAGGGGAGGAGCGGAAAGCTCCAGTACAAGCGCGAAGGGTGGCATTATGAACTGGTTCCAGCGTCTTGAGAATATTAGGTTTTGCGGGGCCATAGATCACGCTCTCATAGTCCAGTTTGGACCGGATGATGGCGCGGTAAAGTCGTAGTGTTGTTAATCTATCTGCACCCCAGGTGAAGTGCGAAGAATGACAAATAGCTGTAAGCAGTCTATCTTAAGCTGCTGCACGTGGAAATTACAGGTTAGTTTCTGGACGAATATTAGTCCTAGAAAGCGGACTGTAGGTAGGAAAGGAATCATTTCTCCATTAAGTCTGAGGTCTGAGGTCTGGTTCCGTGTGTGTGCGAGACCGATGGATATGAAGTGCACACATTTTGCTTATAGATATTTTAAAGCCTCGAGATTCTGTCCAGGCAACCACCTGGGCAATTGCACTCAGTAGTTTACGTTGGAGTTGGGACACAACTGGCGCCGATGCGTTCATCATTAAGTCGTCAACGTTAAGTGATTCATTCACGGAGGGAGGGATCACCCCCGTGATCCCATTAATTGCAATCGCGAATAGAGTACACAAAAGGACGCTACCTTGGGGGACCCCTTCGTCTTGAGTATGTATGTCTGAAAGGTGATTGCCAATTTTGGCCCGGAAGACTCTCCGCCGGAGGAAGTTCCGAACGAAAAATGCTAGGTGACCCCGGATTCCCATCTGGTGAATCTCTCGGAGGATGCCATAACGCCAGGTTGTATCATATGCCTTCTCAAGGTCAAAGAAAACGCAAACAGTGTGCTGCTTGCGGTCCAAGGCCCCTTGGATATCAGTCACAACGCGTAATAATGCGTCCTGCGCTGATAGCATCCGTCGAAATTCGAATTGTAACAGGGGAGGAGTGAGTTCGCTTCCAAGTGCCGAGTCAGTCGGGCATTCACAATTTTCTCCAGAACCTTCGCTACAGGCACACGAAGTGAGAGGTATAGGGCGGTAGCTGGTCAATTCATCGAAAGGCTTACCAGGTTTTGGGAAAGACAGAACCACTGCCTCCCTCCACCGATCGGGATAGGAGTGGGTAGACCAGATTGAGTTGTAAATAAGACAAGTAGGAGAGTGCAGAGAGATGTAGGTGCCGGAGCATCTCGTAGGAGATTTGATCTTCGCCAGGAGCAAAAGGGTTGGAGGTGCGAATTGCACCAAGGATTTCGCGTACCGTGATAGATTCATTGTAAGGTATAAGGGAGTTTATGGAGAAGTCCAGATCATTTTGTTCTGCAGTACGCTTTGTGATACGGAAAGTAGGGCTGTACCCAGAATCCGAGCTGACGAAGGAGTAATGTATTGCAAAGAGCTCAGAGACTTCTTGTGGATTGGTGTGGGTCGTTCCCATCACCCTTAGGGTTGGGGTGGGGAGTGGGGGGGTGAGAGCAGTACTTCCCTGTCATTTTCCGTATGCGGGACCACACTTTAGACATGGGTGTTTTGACATTAATGGCCGATACGAAGTTTTGCCACGATTCTCTCCTGGATAGGAAGTATGTATTTCGTGCTTCTGCAGTTTCTCGTTTAAACGTAATTTTATCTGCTACTGCTTTGGTGCGTCGGTATCGATTGAATGCACGCTTCCTTTGCCGTTTTACTGTTCCACACAGGTCACTCCACCACGGTGTTCTAATTTTACGTGGTGTTCCCTTGATTATAGGGATGCTGCGATTTGCAGCGTGAAGGATGGTACTCTCAAGGTTTTCTACCATCTCGTCACACGATATATCCTAAGGTGGGAGAGGTGTAGTTGTATAAGCAGTGAACGATTGCCAGTTGGCTTTACGCATTATACATCGGCGAGCGGTAGAAGTATCTTCAGGATGGAAAGTAGTGATGGTGATGGGGAAGTGGTCACTCCTGTAGGGCTCGTCCAACACTTGCCAGGCAAGGTCTGGGGAGAGGTTTGGGGAGCAGAAGGATAAGTCAATAACCGATAACGAGGCTGTCTGAGTATGGAGGTGCGTCGGTTCTCTAGTATTAAGGAGCGTAATATCAGAAGACAGAAGGAATGCTTCGATGTGCCCTCCACGTCCATCGGCTGTGTCCCCCCCCCAAAGGGGGTGTTTAGCATTAAGGTCACCTACAAGAAGGTAAGGCGCAGGAAGTTGACCAATCAGGTTAGTAAGAAGTGCGCATGAAATTAGTTCATTTGGGGGAATATACAGGTTACAAATAGTGACGGGGCGTTTGAGGCCAACTCTGTGGGCCTGAGCTTGCTGAGTTGTTTGTAGAGGGATTGAAGTGCATGTGATCGCTTGGATTACTATTGTAGCCAGGCCAGTGCCCGGTCGAGCATCGGCAGTGGGCAAGGTGAAGTGGGCTTTATACCCACTGGGAAAAGATGGTTTGTACAGCCCCAGGAGAGTTTCCTGGAGACAAACTACCATTGGATTATAGGTTTGGGTTAATTTCAATAGTTCAGCATAGTTAGCATGATATCCTCTAATGTTCCATTGAAGGACGAGGGTATCAAACATTGTGGTTTAGGTTAGAGAAATTCAAGGTCTAGGCTTGAAATGATAAGGTCTAATTATATTTCGCTTTTGTGTAGACTAGGTCACTCACGGCCTATCGGCCGCGTTCGATGAGTATCGTTGGAGCTTCTCTTTTGGTTACGAGTCAACAAAGGATCTGCACCGGAGCTGTGATCATAGTCTTTGTGAGCTCTCCGGAAGGTGGTTGGAGAATGGAAAACCAAGTTCTCCATCAGAAGAGACCAAGTGCTCATCAATCGCTCATGCACGGGAAACACGTGGATAACCCACAACCACCTAATGGACAAGACGTGGGACTAAACGCGCCACAAAACCCCAGTTGCCAACAGGTGGCAGCGTGAAACACTAACTGATGGATTTCAATGCACTCAAAGCAGCCCGACGAGCCTTCTCAAATCACCCGTGCAACCAAAGCTTACTCACTGACCTATCGTACTGGAAACAGCTTATCGCTTTCGGAAAACATACCGGACTCTACGAAGCTGTCTAAACCCTAAACATCTGTGCAAGCAAGGCGGTCTCTATCCCACAATGCACAGAGGTAATAATACGGTTACATAGATATGCGTTACCTCTTTCTGTTCCTGTGCGCACCAGCATGAGTATATAACACAATCGAAACATGAATTAAACTTAACCCTGGCAAGATCAGTCTTTCCGCACACACGAAAGTGTGCAAACCTACCAGAAACAATGATGGTCGTGCACTAAGCCTGCTATTACTCGCGTTGAGGCTCCGGTGGAAACGAGGCCCAATCAAACCAAGAAGGCGCGAATTACTGAGTAGGGTAGGAACCTCACGTAAGAGAACAGCAGACGTGATTGGTAATCGTTGATACTGGCAACGATACGGAAATAAGCACTTCACCGAAATGGAAGCGAACTGAAAATAGAAGGGAGAGAAGCGGTTCCGCACTGAATTGCCTCTGAGGAAACTCGGTAAGCATGAAGGAGTGTTTTAGGAAGGTCCAGGAACCGGTTCCTGAGGAGGTAGGTGTGTCGACATTCGGTGAAGGTTGGGCACTCTGATAAGACATGGGCTATTGTAAGAGAGCGGCGACGACTCTTTTGGGTGTCTGTGCGTTAGTCAACTATCAAATTCTCAATCTGCATAGAATCATCTCAGCCAGCCCATCGGGTTTAGCTGCTTGAAGAGGCCCAAAGTGTAGGTGCGTCTTTGATTGTGCGCAATTTATTTCTCATAGGAACATCAGACAACTCCATGTTCCATTTATTTTGCACAGCTTTTTCAAGTGCTGGGTAAAAGTATTTGTATGGAAATGAACGCTGTTCTGCTGCGTCCGGCGTCGCTGCAGCTCTTCGCGCCGCTTCGTCTGCCTGCTCGTTGCCCACAATCCTACAGTGGCCCGGAACCCAACACACACGAACGTTTTTGTACCTGTAGGATAATCGTACAAACCAGCGCATAATCGCTGATACGATAGGGCGGCAATTGTTGGAGGTCTTCAGGGTTAAAAGCGCGTTAATCGAATCACAATAGATTGAGATGTTGACATCTGGGAGAGTATCGGCCGCCAAGAGAGCGTTGGCAATGACCGTGAGCTCGGCAATGAAGACTGGCGCTGATGGCGGAAGTCTCCTAGCGATGACACGCTCGGGGAGTTCCGCTGCACAGCCGACAGCATCGTCGTGTTTTGATCCATTAGTGAAGATATGCAAGCTATCAGCGTGATAAGTGCCCGCATGAGCTATAAAAATAGCTCAAAAATTTTGAGGTGCAACATCTACCTTTCGGTTAGTAAAATGGCGAGGGCAAAGCCCAGCCGACAGCATAGTCGTGTTTTGATCCATTAGTGAAGATATGCCAGCTATCAGCGTGATGAGTCTCTGCATGAGCTATAAAAATAGCTCTAAGACTTTGAGGTGCAACATCTGCCTTTCGGTTAGTAAAATGGCGAGGGCAAAGCATAGATTCTTGTATGAGCCAAATGAGGACTGCATCTCGCGGGATAGGGCCCACCATGATACGTGGCAGCCTACGATCAGCATTGAGAAGCTTGAGGAGAGAGCCTGATAGAGAGGGAGCTGTCGGATTGTGGTACATGCAAGGGAAGTAGAACGAGCGAGAACATAATAGAATTGGAGGTTAATTGTCTCCCATCGCAGGGCAAGACTACGCTCACTAGTTTCACATAGTAGGCTCACAATAGTGGAGGAGCGGAAAGCTTCAGCACAGGCCAGATGAGCGGCATTGCGAGCTGGTTCTAATGTTTTGCGAATATTTGGTTTCGCAGAGTCGTAGACAACGCTCCTAGAGTCATCCAGTTTGGTCAGGATGGTAGCGAGGCATAGGCGTAATGATGTTGTTCTGCCTTCACCCCAGCTGAAGTGCGATGCAATCCGAAGAATTATAGATAGATACAAGCAGTCTATTTTAAGTTGCTGCACGTGGTACTTCCAGGTTAGTTTTTGGTCACATATTAGTCCTAGTAAGCGGACTGAGGTAGGAAAAGGATAATTTCCCCATAGAATATGAAGTCTGGTTCCATGTATGTGCGGGACCGATTGATATGAAGTGCATATGTTTTTCTTTCAGGAAGGGTGGAGAACCTAATCTAAAACACGGCAAAGCTACTCACACCTCTTGAGGAAGGTGTGCATGGGCACGTTCCAGTGGGTAACGACCGAGAGCAGAGACCGTGGCAGCTCGACATGCTGAGCCCGAGCCACGGGCCCCGAGTTGATGCCACCCAACGCGGCGCTGGCCTCGCTCAGATGACACACGAAGTAGTGGCTCAAGCGGAACGATAGCGCGTCACGGTACGCCAAAACCCATCTGAAAAACAAGACTATAACAGAGACTCCCTCACGCTGTGTATCATCTGTTGGTGTTGAGAATAAAAATCTCATTTCTTTAGGCTTCAGCTGCTGAATAGGCTATCAAGTTTAGCCGTGATGCAATGGTGCCAAACTGTCAATGGTGCCAACAGATTTATTGAAAATTTTGTTTTGAGTTGGAAGTATTTACATGATAAATGAAAAACAACAGTCATAACCAAAAAATGTGTTCAAAAAAGGATACGTCTATCACAAAATCATGAAGTGGAAAACTAGCTAAATTGGCGAGAAATATCAATGTACGTAGGAAAAAGGTGAGCAGCACTCGTGACTAGTGGCAGCCAATTAGGAAACTAAGATTCGGTGAATGGTTTTGGCCTACAGAGGTCCTGGCTGACCTGCCTGAATTGTCCGGTATAAGCCAAGAGGTGAGGCAGGTGGAGGCGATGAGACTCATCCCGCTCACCAACAGGTTCAGTGAGACAGTCACTCCCCACCAAGCACCGGTCTGCAGAGACTGAAGCGAAAGACACACAACACAGGCTTTACCGAAGATTGGTCACACCACTCAAATTAATAGGTGCGCTCGAACAGTCACAATACTAAATAAAAAACAACGGAAGCAACACATAAAAAATTACTTTCTAGCAGAGAGGTTAGGTGCGATAAGCAGCTCATTTTATAAGGCACCAAACATAGACCGCTGTTATCGCTGCTCAGCCCTAGCCCCTCCCGCGGTGGAGCTGCGGCAGGCGCACAGCACAAAAGCCGAGATTATATCCCAGCCGACGTGTGAATATTGAACATCTCACTGCCATTGCAGGCTCCTATATCAATTAGACCAACACGACTGAGCAAAATTAAGATATTCTTTCGGTCGCGCCCATTGACCACGCGCCGACAAGATGTCATGAGGTAGCTGATATCGTATTGACTTTTGCACTTGGACCACATCATTTTGTGTAGCTAACACACTAAAGAACGACTCATATTCCATCAAATTTATTTCTAATCTCATCCATATTTATACCGTTACCTCCAGTTATTGCACTGAACCAAATATTGTTACTTCATTACTCGAACACCATAGTGCAAGTATTGATCAAATTTGATCAGGTGAAAGAAAAACTTGAGGTAAATTTTCTTAAAAACATCAACGCAGGTCATCCCAAAATCAAATAAAAGTTGCATTTAGTCAAGGAATAAATGGCAATGACGTTTACGTTTGGTTGCGTCTCAGTTATATCCACAGTGAAGATGACAAATCAAATGACAATTGTGCACACCCCCAACGCCCTAGACGGTCGAAGTCTAACAATACTAGGACAAATTTATTTGACAAAATTCGGTTCTGAAGAAACACTTTTTTTCTTCACAATGTTAATTATAAAAATCCGTACATAAAGATTTGATTGGATACCATTTCACTATTTGGTCCCATCAAGAAATGAGCAGGCATTTTTGAATGGGCCTATTTTGTTCGAAGAAATGTTTGCTGCTGCAGATGGAATTAAAATGTTTTGTTCAACATCCATTTATCACCTCAAACTATTTAGCAATGTCACAAGTAACAATCACTGTAACAGAAACAAGGAAGAAATGTGATTCAAGCAACAACCACGCTGGATCAAAGGCAAAAACAAATAAGATAATCATGGTGCAAAATATTACATCAATGGCTAGAAACTGAATATAGTTAATAAAAAATACTAATGGTAACTAATCTACAAATGAGATGCATCACTCAAATCAATAGGCAGTAATAATTGAGCCACAACAAAGCAACGATAGTCACAGGACACATCCAAACAATTAATTTCAAACCCATTTTTATAAAAGATAACTAAAAATAGATTAATGGCAGAATAAATCATCACGGTCCGTGGAAACTTACCCAATTGATGGGTTCCAGGATCTGTCTGTAGGTGCTCAATGAGCACCATGGACCAAAAATAACTGTTCCAGGATGTAATAAATATCCCAACAGCTCTAAATTTTGCATCCAGAACGATTGACTTGCGGGATACAAGTTTTCTCTCCTTGCCGAAGAGCTCGTTCGGGATGACGTTCCATCTTTGGATTTTAAAGCTTCCTCCGTTGAAGATTCCTTCAGCTTACTCTTTCGATATTTCAGAACGCTTGAGCTCGATTCATTATCGGAAGAAATCCTTTGTTCTCCTGATGTTTCAGTCAGCACTTTTTCCTTCCCACCTGTATCAATCTGAGGAGATATTTTTTCAGGATATTCTTTACTCGATGATTCGTTATCATCTTCAAAGCCAGACGTACTTATCTTCTTTTCGACACAATCATCGACATAATTACACGAGTCTGTCAGAGAGTCATTTGAATTTGCAAGGGTGTTATCATTGTCCTTGCATGTGTCCTTCTTCTTCGATTGAGTTTTGGTGTGCTTCAAATTCGTGTGTTCAGCGTTCACCGACGTTCGGTCCTCGTTTAGATTCTCTCCACCAGCAGTCGAGCAGTTGTAAGTGTCGTGAGCGTATGAGATAACCTTCATGAGGACAATCATCTGCGCTCCACGCACAGAGTGCCACACGGTAGCTTCCACTAGACACAATTCGCTGAAAACAAATGATGTTTTTAGTATTCAGGAAGGCACACGATAAAAAAATAAATATAAAACACAGTGCAACTACTTTTACTAAATAGGTTGTTACAGAAACTTTTACAGATACAGACGAAAGACCGGCGGCAAGATGAACCTCGCATGCCTCTCATGCACGCACATACATAACAAAATTTTCCCCTTGCGCTAAAGGGACCGGCCAGGACACCGTATCGTAACTCCAAGTATGGAGTGAGGTCCGTGATCAGCGTCGGCAGCTATGCCAGAAAGCTTTCACTGGTTTACCCACGTTGCATCATAATAGGCAGGCCTTCCTCCACCCACGTTCATCTAATTTCTCAACGAAACGTCACGAGCGGGCAAGCACATCAAGGCCGCGTGAAAGCTCATCCATTCAAAATCTTTCTCCCCTCACGCCTGTCCATCGCTACCTTCCTACTTAAGTTTCGCCACCCTAAAACCTGCTTCACGCCATCCATCTACACAACTTCGTCCTTTATGCCTACGCTCACTCACCTCAGCTTTCACCACGTGTCCGAACCACCAAAGAACACGCGAATCTAAGTCCTTGACCTTCATCACCAATCCCCATTCTAATTCAAACAAGCTCATCTTTGATCGTATTTTTCGGCGCTTCTCCCACCATGCTACACAAACATTTAACCTCGAAAACCATCAACATCATTCTTCTCTCGTCCGCTCTCGCCCCCCCAAAGTCTCAGTCCCGTAGAGCACAATTGAGACAACTACACCCTGGTACAAACCTCTCTTTGTTTCTGAACCCAATGTCCTACAACTCATTACAGTGCACCCAACACTGTACACACTTCTTTCACTCTGGATTTCACCACAATTTCACTAGTCCAGTCTTCTTCACTAAAGAGACCCTCGTCATTTATTCAAAAAGTCTATACCATTGTTGAACATGCAAGGACAAGACGTAAAAAATTAGGCATCCAGCATCATATTTCACAAGTCTGACATTCAAGAAGCAAAATCGTAATTTCAACAACCAAAGCATTTCCAAGAAAAACAAATTCCATTGTTACATAAAACTGCAATAAATAACAATGGAGAAGCATGCCACAGGAACAACTAGACGAAAGTAAACGCTCATAACGTAGAAAGGTGAACAACAACCACATAAAAAGAAGCTTACTACGTCCTAAAGTTTAATTTTATTATAGATTCCTCGCCAATTTTAGAAATTAGCCTCGTTATAAACATAGTATAAAAATTTGGATTTAGAAGATCGGTTAACCCTCGCAGGACCGTATCGCCGTATTTGGGTTTTCCCAGATACCTTTAACACTATTGGGCACACGCAAATAAAAGACATACCATTCGATTTGTCTTGCAAATGCGGTTCTTCTGAGCTATATGGAAGTTACATAAGGTTAAAATTACCGGCTGCGGAGTTTAAAAAACCCCTTTTGTAATGATTTTTCTTCTCCCAGATTTTGGACTAGATCAAATAAAATTTATTAGCTTCAAAACTATTAGTCGTACACGGCTCCCAATCACATCGCTGAATTGTAGTGAAATAGCAATTCTTTTGGAATGTATGGGCCATGAAGATGCTGATACGGGAAAAGTATGCAATGTACCAAAGAATGTATAAAAATGCTAGATAATAAAATACCAGTCCACATTCATCTTTATGTTTAGCTCCAATAAGATGGTACAACTTCACGTACATCTATGCCTGCATGGCTTAGGTGAGAAACCGTTTAGGGAACATCATTTCACACCAATCTGAGTTCCCGTGGACAAGGTCCCTCGACATTGCGTTTATGGATTATTTTATCTGAAGAGGGCCTTCAAAGCCAAACCCGACCCTATCAATGCCCTTATGCAAATGATTAAAGAAGTAATCTCTTTCATTGACCATGATATTCTTTGTTGCTGTGATCTCACATTTCCAAGAAAAATTGAAATGTTAACCACTGTATTCAGCAGCAGGGTGACCATATCGAGCATTTGTTAAAAAACAATTAAAATTTCAGAAATATATCCTTATGTGTTTATAATTACCTTTCTTTGTCAAAAGTTTTTGAGTTATCAAGGTTTACTTTTGACCCGTTTTTCTTGTGTAACGCTGCATAAACTGGACATCGTTTACCACGGAACGACTATGCCTCCCAGAATTGTTTTACTAGTATAATACGATGGTTCTGTTCTAATGGTATCGCATGTTAGTGAGAGCAGCAAAATGAAGGAAACCAGATTCATTTCTTGTTCCGATATTCGAATTAAAAAAAAAATCATTCGATTGTAGTGATCACAATGAGTTATCAAATGAAGCGCTATGGTAGCTTCAAGGCTGCGACCGATACCAGAATTGCGATTTTTAAAAATTCCCTTTAAAAAATTTAAAACATAGAATTTCAGGGGAAAAAATTACTCAATTGAAGCAATAAGTAATACTTCCAAATTATGTATTGTATGTTAGGATACTGGCTTCCAAATGAGTAGATCAGATTTTAAAAAATGATGAACATTTGCTCTTCAATGTTCATATTTGAATACAAAAATTCTTCAAATTGTAATGTGTCCACACCACAAGAGCTTTCAAATGATGCATTGCATGTCATGAAAACTATAACTATAGGAGAGGGACCCGTGTTAAACTATACATATTTTTAAATAAAAAATAATTACAAGAACATTCTTTTTTTGAAAAAAAGTTAACCTGTTGACTGTTTTAATCTGCATTATCTTCCAATGCATTATTGCATGTCAGGAAGCCTTCAAACCTGCAGGAGACACGATCTTTGTCAGTGTTACAACGTGCTGAGTACGCATTTTAAATCAGTATCTGGAGCCAATTGAAAATTATCCTTGACACTCATCATGATGAAAATCAATGAAACTTTTCAGATGATATATTTCCTCACTAAAGCTGGGAGCGAGGCGCTTTCCCAAGTATAAATGTGCCTATTTCCTTACCAAACAAGCAGATATATGAGACAGAGAACCGATATTCCCCATGCAGCATGCCGGGGACTAACGAGGCGCGCCTTGGTGCAGGTGGTTGCCAGAGACACTGACAGGCAGCCACACGCCACCTGGCCTGCCAAGAATAGGCTGCGAAATTCGAACACCTGATGAAAAGAGAAAATGTGAAATATTTTTTAGCTAAGTTCAGATTGTTGGTTTCTTCACATCACTACTTTATCTAACGTTTATTTTTTTAGCTATATCTGTCTTGCAAATTATTGCGTAAGAGACTGCTTTGCGGGAGCTTTGCTCCCCATTAGAATAAGGTATTTACACACAACAGACACTAGGCCGAAATCCCCCAGTAAGGGGGGTGGCCGACGGCAAGGTGCACCTCACACTCTCATACACTCATACTCGCACACCTTAGCCCTTTTGCGCGAGAGGGTCCGGCCGGACCCTCTCGCGCAAAAGGGCGAGAGGGTCCGGCCGGAGTGCGGTCATGAGTGCGGTTCGAGGTCAGTGTAGGAAGCAGGGCCCGACAGCCTGACTGGTTCACCCCTGCCGCGTCATAATGACCTGCGCCTCCCCCCCATGACCATCCCGTCTCTCAACGATATGCCTGGGCCGGGAAAGCACATCAGGGCAGCGTCAAAACGCATCCGTTCACTATCTTTCTCCACTCACGTCTATCCAGTGCACGCTCTCTCGCCACCTCCACACTCACGTCTCTCCTTCCTAACGCCTGCTTCACACCATCTAACCATCCATCCACCCAAACTTCGGTCTCCCTCTAGACCTACGGTCACTCGCCTCTGACTTCAACACATTTTCGACCAATCTCCCTTCATCCATACTCAAAATGTGCCCGAACCATCTCAGAACACGCGAATCAACTATGTCCTCTAACTTCTTCACCATGCCCGTTCTGATGCGAACCACGTAAACCTGTCTCTCATCGACACTCCAGCCATGCTCCTCAAACATTCAATCTCGAAAGCATTCAACCTTCTTCTCTACTCTGCTCTCATCCCCCCGAGTCTCAGCTCCGTACAGCACAATTGGCACAACAACATCCTCATACAGCCCTTGTTTTGCTTCCTTCCCCAACGTCCTGCAGTTCATTACTCTCTTCCGTACACCCACCACTTTACACCTCTCCTTCACTCGCAACTTCACCTCAGTTTCCACTAATTCAGTCTTCTCCAAATGAGAGCCCAGATACTTAAAACACCGAACTTCTTCCAACAAGTCTCCATTTAGGAGGACACTAATTCTGCTCGCATCGACAGTCCTCGAGCATCTCATTACTTTACTTTCACCCACATACACTCGAAGCTTCCTCCTCTCACACACTCTACCAAACTCAAATACTAGCCTACATAGCGTCTCCTCTGAATTTGCAACCAGGGCGATATCATCCGCAATTAACAACTGGCTCAGCTGCCAGCTCCGCCCATTCGCTTCCAAGAGCCCGCAAATAGCAACTGGCTCAGCTGCCAGCTCCGCCCATTCGCTTCCAACAGCCCGCAAATAGCAACTGGCTCAACTGCCAGCTCCGCCCATTCGCTTCCAACAGCCCGCAAATAGCAACTGGCTCAGCTTCCAGCTCCGCCCATTCGCTTCCAACAGCCCGCAAATAGCAACTGGCTCAGCTGCCAGCCCCGCCCATTCGCTTCCACCCGTGGTGCAGTGGTGGAGAGAGCGCTAAAGGATTTGGTGCTGATATCGAGGAGACTGGTGGGGAGGCTGCTGGATGTGCGGGTGTTGAGGAGGGAAGGTGGAGGAGTAACTGACCATCTGCTGGTGGAAGGTAGATTAAGAGTGGAGCAGAGGTGGAAGGGCAACAAAAGAGTGGGAGGAGGAAGAGAGGTAGTAAACGTGAGTGAACTGAAAGTGAGAAGCAGAGCTGAGGAGTTCTAACAGGCGTTGAGAGAAGAATATGACAACGTGAGAGGACATGACCCGAGAGATGTGGAGAAAAAATGGGAGACGTTAAGAGATGCGTTGCTGAGATGTTCGGAGATTGTGTGTGGTGCGCGCCGTGTGGGCGGGTGCAGAAAGAAAGGTTGCGAGTGGTGGAACTAGGAGGTTAAACTGGCGGTAGCACGGAAAAGAGGAGCGTTTGAGGAGTGGTTGCAGGTGAAGTCGGTGGTGCATATGAAGGCTATAAAGAGAGGAGAAACGAGGTAAAGCGAGAAGTGAGAAGAGCCAAAAGGGACGACGATGCCAGGTGGGGCAGACGGTTGTGCCAGAATTTTGAGGAGAACAAAAAAATGTTCTGAAAATAGGCGAAGAGTGTGAGGAAGGGAGAGACTGGAAAGGGGGAAGTGGTGAAAGATGAAAACGGCCCGAAGTTTTTGAAAAATGATGATGTAAGGATGAGGTGGGCCGAGTATTTTGATGAGTTGTTGAATGTTTAGGATGACAGAGAGGCTGACATAGTTGCTGTGGGTAGTGGTGCTCGGATGCCTGTTTTGGGAGAGAGACTTGTAGCGGACATTACCAAGGAAGAGGTGCAGGAGGCGGTGGAGGTGATGAAAGCAGGGAAAACCCCTGGTTGGATAGCGTTGCGACCGAGTGCCTGGAAAAGGGTGGAGTAGCGATTGTCGAATGGTTGGTGAGGTTACTGAACTTGTGTTTTGTGGCAGGCGTGGTACCAATTGAGTGGCGCAGTGCCTGCATTGTTCCGCTGTATAAGGACAAAGAAGATAAAAATGAATGCTGCAACTTGAGAGGTATCAATCTGTTAAGTGTGGTTGGTGAGTTGTACGGAAGGGTGCTGATCAAAAGGATTAGAGACTGTGCAATTGAAGAGGAACAGAGTGGTTTTAGGAGTGGTAGATGGTGCGCCGATCAGATTTTTGCAGTGAGACAGGTCTGTGAGAAGTAGCTAGCAAAGGGAAAGACGTGTTCTGGGCTTTCATGGATCTGGAGAAGGCATAAGACAGGATTGACAGGGAAGCGCTGTGGAGGGTGTTGCGTTTGTATGGAGTGGGCGGACATTTGTTGAAAGCGATGACGAGTTTCCATGTTGGCAGCCGAGCATGGGTCAGAGTGGGAAGCGAGGTGAGTGATTGGTTCTCACTGAAAGTGGGACTGAGGCAAGGCTGCGTGATGTCACTCTGGCATGATAATATCTATTTGGATGGAGTGGTCAGGGAGGTTGATTTGATTGATTTGGGCCTCATTTCCACCAGAGCCTCAACGTGAGTCATAATAGGCTCCCCCGTAGGGCGCGACCGTCGTTGGTTTAGGTAAGTCCACACAACCTCGTGCGCGAAAATATTAGCTTTGTCAAGATGAAGTCAGTACATATTTTAATTGTGGCATATTCGCGTATTAGCGCGCACGAGAGGGTATAGAGTTAATGCGTATCTTCGTAAGATGAGTAGATGTTTTTGTGCGTAGTCAGGTGGAGGGACCACCTCATTCGCACAGGTGTTTTAGGTTTAGACAACTTCGTAAAGTCCGGTATGTTTACCGAAAGCGATAAGCTTTTTACGGTATGTTGGGTCAGTGAGTAGGCTTTGTAGGTTGCACGGGGGATCTAGGAGAGCTCGTCGGGCTGCCGCGAGTGCGTTGCAATCC
>SDVV010008584.1:0-17137 GCA_016164225.1 Gammarus roeselii | reverse complement strand
GTTATGAGCGCTCGGCGTATCAGCGTGCCATGCGTCTAATAGGGTTCATGGCATAGTATATTTTCTCTTTTGAGTCTATCTTATAAGAAAACTCTCATCTGGCTAGAAGGGGACCGGTTGGATATATATATATTCTTCGACCATGGTAGGCGTCATCACGAACGTTGCTCGTGGCTGCACACCCTGGCACCTTGGTTGAGACAGGGTTCGATAGTTCGGGAATCATACTATTCGTCGGTGGAAAAAAGTGAAAAATTCGACACATCAGAATGTGATTCAAATAATTTCTTCTATTTCAAATTGACATATTCCTGAGCTGTTTTTCATGAAGTATTGATAAAGGTTAAATACAATTCTTCATATCACATGTTCTGTTTGAATTTTATTGTATATTATTATTGCACATGTTTTAGTCAGCTTAACAAAAGTTTGTCAATCCGTGAGCGGAACACCCTAATCTAAATGCACCTGAGGTTCCAGTACGGATAACGTACCCCCTCCAGTGGTGCCGACAATACTCACACTCGACGATGTCATGCACGTTTTCTCTGAGCTGTTTTTTCCAAGCAAAAACCCCTCTGACCTTTTTTCCATCACCCGCTTTCCTAAAACCCTGTGAGCTTAACAGATTTGCATAGCTTTCTATCGTTTTTACAACGCCTGCACTGACTCAACAAGGAGCTAAATGTTATGCGAACAGCTTTCAGCCCCAGGGAGATTTGCAATAGTCTTTTCTACTTTAGTTTTTTTTTAATTGAACCGGTCATAGAAACGGGTTCTTAGCTTTGAAGCATTGAAAGCGAGGCTGCCGCTGCTGTATTTAAATCAACATTTGAACTTTTAATGGCACAATATTATTAATTAAAGTTTTACTTCGAAGATTTATCTAGACATTTCGTGATATATCTAATTTTGTGCGAGAACTTATCATAGTATTCCACAACCCAACCCGTATTTACCGACGTGTTTTGAAAGGGTATTATCGGCTTAGCTGAAAAGCTTGTTAATTTATTTCTTCTTTTTTTCAATGGTATCCCTACCAAAACCAAATTTCTAATTTACAATATTTCTAGATTCGCTGATATTTCGTTGAAAATACGTCGTAAAGTGCAGACTGCTGTAGCTGTGATTTAATATACTAGGGATTCATTAGCTTGTAAGTCTGAGGTGCTCCTCTAAGGATCGCTGCATATCTTGATAGTTGGGACTGTCATGGTGGCAGAAGTGATCAACATTAATGTTTTACTAGGAGAATTAAGCACCGGTTTGCAAGTCTCTCTCTTTCAATACGTCGTTGACTCCGTAACAATTAATGGTATAATACCCAGCATCGTTACTGTTGTCCCATCTCTATAACAAATAGTTGATGGATCGTCATCTCACCTGATAGATAATTCTGTAAGGTTTGCACGACTTTCTCAAACATGTGCTGCAATATGCATCTACGTCAGTAGTAATTCATTCAGTTTTTCAAATATGAATCGCAATCTCAGAATCCCAACAATTTGCCACGCTCCCCTCGGCAATGCAAAGGAGAATTATCTCTGTTTTGAATGGGATTAGACTCTCTTGAAATGCACGCTGGGCGTTGTTGAACTAACGCTATCAAATATTTGCTGGTCCTATCAGCAAATTAGTTAACAAATCCCTTATGTTAACACGCGAGGCTCTACAGTTTCCACACCGCAGTTCGTTACGCGAAGGCAAATTGATTTAGTCTCGACTAAAAATAATAATTGAATCATTTGCGGAATGCCAACTAACTGGAAATTACGTCCTTGACTCAGTAATTTTCATGAAATGAAACAGTTGATATACGCCGGTTAATATGAACTGGGCATATGAATTCATGAAAGATAAAATGTTGTTTTTATAAGCTGTGAGTGAAAATTGTAACTGGTTGAATAGAGATATTGTTTGTAAATGTAATAATTTAAGTATTATAAAAATTATACAGAGTTCATCAAATTCCACAAAACAAATGAAGTAAATAATGAAGACGATAGCATATTAAGTAACGTTATGGCGAGCAAAAATTTCAAATATTCATAGACAATACCTCAAACAATGAATTTGGAGAATTCACAACTTCGACACGATTCAGTAACATGCATCTAGGACATTACATCTTTTCATGCATCGCACTGCTTCCAAGTTCAGTTTAAATTATTTGTGTGTTTCTACACATTTGTAATAAAACAACAATTGAATTGTGTTTATTTCACGAATGAACAAAATATTAACTCAAATTTTTCCCATTCATTCTAGCTTTTGCGTCTCAGTAACCTTCCTCTGTGTATTTAAAATACACAGTATTTTAAATACACATCAAAATAGCTGAAGGCAGTTTTCGTGGAGATGATATTTCAAATAACACGTTCTTTGTACTGGTCGCCATCACTTTCTTTAATGCTGACAGGCTCTGGAATACTTGATGCGTTATGATGTGTTTCGGAACAGATCATCCAATGTTTTGACCAATAATTATATAGTAACGAGACGAACCGGGCGAAAAAAGTACACGCAAATGGTGACGTAACCAGGTAGGATAAAATAGGCTTCTAGTCTGTGACAGTTTCTGTACGGGGAGCGACACATGCCGTCCTATTTCGAATAACAGACAGAAACAGCGTGGCACAACTGAGAACGAATCGCATCGTTGTCTTTCATTGACTTATCTTATTTCAACAGGAGACTTACACGAAGGCAGCGAGGCTAGCGTATCGTGCGATGTAGAGGCCAACCCGTCGCAGATATCGTACCGTTGGTTTCGAGGAGGCCAACAAGTAGAGGTCGGCAGCGACCAGAGGTCTCTAACACTAGGTATCCTGACCAGATCAGATCACGAATCTTCCATCGCCTGTGAGGCGACCAACACTGTCGGCACAATAAGAAAAACACAAACATTAAACGTCAAATGTAAGCATAGGTTGAATATTGTGTTAGCGCTAATAGTGTGTCATATACATTTAGTTTCATATCTTATTTTGTAGTTTGGTTCACTGAATTATCAATTGAAAATATCATTTATAATTAGTCAAAATATTTCTTGTATTACTAGAATATATTGAGAAATAATTTGGTTATTTTACTTGTTATATTTAATAGCAATAAATCCTCAATGTCTGTTGTGTTATATTACAGATGCCCCGAATTTTGTGACTGCCCCGAGTAGTGAAAGCGCAGAACCAGATCAGGATGTCACTCTGAAGTGCCGTGTTGATGCGAACCCAAAGCCAACAATCGGCTGGACACACATTCCTTCAGCTAAGGTAACCTCACTTTTACCAATTCATTTAGCTGCTTCTGTGTAAGTGCTCAAGATTCAAAAACTTTGAATAGTTTGATTTCAATGTTTACACATAAAAACTATTTTTTCCAATGTCTCATTTACGGTCCGCTGTATGCAAAGATCATTAGCGCATCTTCAGCTAATGCTTTACGGGTTATGGTGATACTTAATAACATGCATTATCACTTGGTTGATTTTCCATAGCATGCACCACATTTTTGCACAAACGATGCTGGAAATCTGGGTGCCTCATATGGATTTTTTGCCTGTAATCACTCAGATGGTCGGTTTAGGAGAAGAACTGACAATAAAATCAAGTCCCAAGACCACTGGGAGGTACACATGCACTGCCACCAGCCAGGGCTTCCCTCCTCTGTCGGCCACCATCCAGCTCAGGCTGCGAGGGCCCCCCAAGATCACAGCCGCGGGCCCCGTTTGGGTCGGGGAGGGACAGAAAGCCATCCTCAGCTGTGAAGTGCGAGCAGTCCCCCACCCGGTTGCTATGACTTGGTTCAAAGGAGGCACTGCTATCACTACAGGTGAGTTCATAAACATCATTGCAATGATATATCCTGATATTCTAATCGAATATGTTGTCGTGAATATTAATAGTCCGGAGGGAAAACAGATGAATGCAAAGACTAGTACTCATCGTACATCAACTCACCATTTATCGCCGTCTCATTATTTTCAGACCAAGATAAATACACGATCGAAGAGAAGCAAATGGCGGACGGTGTTCTTTCGAGACTAATCATCAACTCGACATCAAAGGAAGATTTTACCAGTTACAACTGCACAGTCATCAACGAATATGGCATGGACGTTAAGCAGATCCTCCTCCAAAGAAAACGTGAGTTACCCTTGTTAAAAAATATATTATGGAACAAAATAAATGTAGTAGCTAAACGATGGGAAACATAATAAACTAAACCATATCATAGTGCAAATGTTTCGAACACATTCCTT
This sequence comes from Gammarus roeselii, assembly GCA_016164225.1. Lineage (NCBI taxonomy): Eukaryota > Metazoa > Arthropoda > Malacostraca > Amphipoda > Gammaridae > Gammarus > Gammarus roeselii. The sequence goes on along the minus strand of SDVV010008584.1, from coordinate 12,876 downwards.
TCAACTCTATCAAGCCAAGCCTACCAAGTACACTTTGAGTCTCGCCTCCACGCCAAGCATAGGTGCCTGTTCAGCGGTGACGGATGGATGCTGAGGTGGTAATGGGGGCTGCTCGGAATTTAGAAGCACATTCATTATTTGACAAATTTTCTCCTCGCTTCTCGTTCAGTAATATTGGTGATGTTTGCATTTTATTTATTCATGTTTATGAACCATTTGCACAGGAAAAACTTTCTATTCACAGTATCTTTATAAGTGTTTCTATGTCAATATGTTAAGTGGCTTGAAGAGAAACACGTAGGTACTGCCCGACCTGTTATGGCTATCACATCAACGAAATACAGGAAAAGTTTATTGGAATTTATGGCATAATGTGCATTGCTAAATATATAATTTCAGGTAAAAAAAATTAAGAAGTGGTCCGTTGGTTTCAAGTACCGCCTTCTAATGCTTTGCTCAAATGCAGGAAAGAAAGGTTTTTGATATGCCTCAATAATAACACGATGCAGTGCTAGGAATAGCATGAGGCACCCACCACCAAAGCATTTAGAGGCGACGAGAGGAAGAGTTCCCTGTGAACAAAATGGCCGTCAAATTTGAATGTGTGTTTCTATAGAGTTGTAGTGCACTGTGACAGTTTTTGATTTTTTGCTATATCTTCTATTCACAATATAAACAGATAACCTATTGATAGATTATGGTTTTAATACAGATGATTCATGATTCCTGTGGGACAATAAACAAAGAAAGTATTGTCTCTGAGAATGTTACAATGTTTGACGTTTTCTATCTGATATTTTTTACCTTTCTTCATCATGTATTAATTAACTTTTGAACGGAACAACTCTACTGTCACGTTCATAGTGTTTAGCGATTGATGAATGACGCGCGGTTCATTAAAGAAAGCGTAGATTTCCATTTGAGGTTGGTGATTGAGGTAGTCCAGTATGGGACAGTCTGGAGTTAGTCGAGTATCCGTGATGTAACCAGTGTTGATCTTCTTTAGTTACTATGGATTTATGGATTTCATATTTAATTAGGTATAAAGACATGTTGACAAAATAAAAGATATTTCAGAATACACAGATGATACGTACCAAGTCTTCGTCAGCGTGAGCTGTTCTGAAAACAACATTACTTGCTATCAACAATATTAGCTATATAGCTATCATCATTCCGGACATGGTGAATCATCTGAATGCATTCAATCCTGAGTGGAATAAATGTGAATTTCAACACCATTTCTGAAATTCAACTTAATACCATAAATCTTCAAGATACTGTGAGTTCATTTAATGACTGGTAATCTTTTGAACGAAACTTCAACACAAGATCTGTTCACATTATAGCACGTAACTGCATTTAATATCCCTCCTCCCACACCCTTCCTATCACATCCATGATATTTGGACCATGCATGGTAAACATGGTCCAATAACAATGAAAACTATGAAAATTATCGCCAATCGCGAAGAGTTTGACAGCGTCAGGGTCTGCCGACGATAAATCACTCCCGCCATGAAGAACTGAGCGGTCCGCGCTTTATAACGATACATTCATCACTGAGCTGTGAAGGGATTACACAAACCCGGCATCAACGGGCATGCTGAAATGTTGGAGCATATCAGCAAACTGTGATTGCAAGCAAGGCTGATGCATGCATGCGCTCACACGTTGCGAGAGCATAGTTTATGCCTTGCAAACGTTTGTCTGCTTGTGTTTGCGTATCACACAAGGGGGTTCAATATGGCGGTTCGTGGATGAATGGGCTTCCCCAACGAGAATCTGCAAACCTGTGCAGGGATGAATACATTCCATACAAAATGGTCGAATCTGAGCTTGAAGAGTATGTTTTTTAACTTGATTTCCGATATTTAGATATTCTATTCCAAATGAACAAATACACAGGAATTTTAATAGAAATAAATTTATGTCATTGCATGTATTTAAGTGCGATTAAATAGTTTGTTATTGCCAATATGTTTGTAATATCAAAACTGAAACAGTCGAATTATTTCCACTATTCTTCACGTGACGTTGGATGTACTCTAAGTATAGTGAGCGGTGTAATCAATCATTCTACTCCTGACTACAGATGGACGGTTCCAGTTGCATGATAGCCTTGCTTTTTGTGTGAAACCGCAGACGCATGCCTTCTTTTAAGTTCGCTCAGAGAGATTTCGAAGGCAACTGAAGTTTTGTTAAGAAACCAGTTTTGTGGCTCGGTTTTGTATCAAAACACGCCGTAACTTGGCGCAATAGTTTGAGTGCCCCTTTCAACCCCTCCCCGTTCGCCCCTTCCTCGGGGTAGGGTCCAGTGGCCGCCCCATCGCCCCATTGCTAATGCTGCCCAGCTTCCCGCCTCACAAACTTTCCTTATTATTGGGTGAGGAAGGCTGCACAGGGACTTTGCCAACTCCAACAATACATTCTTTTAGCGCCATCTTTTGGGGTTCGTCTTCTAACCGAAAAAAAAATGTGTGAACATGAAGAGACTAAAGCAACTAAAGCTGCTTCATTGTAAACAGAATAATGGGACACCATTGCTTATGGTCAATTTGATAAAGATCAGGTTTTGTTATATCATGACGTCCGGATTCCACAGAAACTAAGTGTATACATTTGAATAACATACACAACTGAAATTATTTAACATAAATTGAATTATTATCTCCCACAACAGTCTCGTTCTCACTGATGGTAATCTTCGGCTTTGCTGCCTGTGGGTTGTTCATCATCATCTTCCTCGTCACTTTCCTCCTGTGTTGTCGGAAGGGCAATGCCAAGAAAGATGCTAGAGAGAGCAAAGGAGACGACAATCTCGTCAAGGCTAGCGAGGCCTCCCTGCAGGCCGAGTCCCGTGCCCCGATCACGATCGGGGTGTCTGCACTGCCTCCCAAGCTTATGCACCTCGACACTAGGTCCACTGGCAAGGACTCGGACACCAAGGATGGGGATATGAGAACAGCTTCCTCCATGTCGGTGGGGGATCGAGACTCAGAGGCGGCTTGGGAGAGCGACAGGGAACCTTCTCCCAGGATTTTCCCCCACTTGCAACTTCACCAGCAGCAAGGTATTCCGAAGCAAATGCATCAGCCGCCCATCACTGTTCTCCATCGCAGATACAGCGCAACGTCTTTTATTGGCCCGGTAAGTTCGAGTTTCGAAGAAAATTACTTTCAGCATCGATATGTAAATGGACACAATTTTGTTGAGGCGATGCAGATAAGATTCGTGCTTACGTATTCATTCATTATCAAACAATGAAATAAATAATATGACTAATCATAGACATTCATTATAAACGATCCCAGTCGAAGAATATGATGAAACTCTAAAATGCACGTTATGACATTACTGTTTCGAGTACTGAGTACTGGGCAGATTGATGTCGGCTGTGATTTGATCGAATTTTAAACTCAAATAGTTTTTATGTGACTATTGCCCAATTTTTGCCGAACATTCCTATAAGAAATGGGTATCTGACTGGGCGTTCCTCAAAAATGTGACATTTGGATGAGAATATTCCGAATGATGTTATGCCTGTCTTTAGTCTTTTGGAGCGCAAATCTGACATTTTCCCTCAGGCGCCTCCTTCAAATGAAAATGACGCCGTCTTTATGTGTTATACATTTATCTCATAAAACGTATATATCATAAAACATGCATCTCACAAAATGTACTAATACATCATATACCTCATATAACAATTCCTAAAAATGATTCTGTCTTATATTAACAGGACAATATCCACTGAAGCGTGTGTCACAACTTTTGTTGGGATGGTCTAGTGGTTGGCGTTCTTGCGACGCGTGATCGTATCATGGCTGCGGACTAAAATCAGGGGAAGTACCAAATTTGGTACTCAGGATTTACAGCGCATAAAATATTGATCGTTAAGGTATATGTTTCGACTATTTGCCGGCGAAATGAGGGATGGTAATGGAAGATAAACTTCTATGTAGTGGTAGCGATTTTTCGTATGCTCTTTATTCATGGATATTGTGCAATTTATTAGAACCGATAAAACTGACTGCTCTCGTATCTTTCTTTTTTTAGGACCAGGGATATTTATCCTACGTGGACTACACAAGGGAGTATTCTCCCATCCCTAACAACAACAACAGTAGCATGCAGTACACCCAATACGTTAGATCCTCCCCTTCAAGCGATCCCCCCAGCTCCTTGCCCTCCTCCACCGCCCCTCCCCCCTACACTCCTTCCCCATACACCCAGCACAGTCTCTACACTCAGCCGACTGCTCCACTCCGGGCCCAGATCACCAAGCCCGGCAGCAAGCCGGTTCTGCCAAACAGCCCCTCCAAGGGTCGCCTCTCCAACGGGGGGACCGCACTAGCGGCTAATGGTAACATCAATAATGACCTCATCTCAGACATTAAAATGCACGAGATAGCGAATGATCTCTTCGAGAGCTCCAACCCCGCCAATGGTTCAGTTCCCGCTCCCTCTAACCAGACTCACACCAAGTATATTTTACCTCCTCAGACCGCTCTGAAGCCAGGCACACTTGTTTAGCTAAGCAATGTGCAGTGAGCGTGGTAATAAGTGTATATAAGCAGGCCATCATTATCATTGAACTCATTGGTATCAGCGTTGCTAAATATTTTCATCGACTTCGTACATGTAATTATGATGTTTATATGTGAAGAGTAACTGATAAATGTGTACATTTCATTTTCTCTCAAATTTTAATTATGAAGTAGCGTCGTTTTATTGATAGTGTGAAAATGAATACTTCATAGAGATAATAATTTTATTTTATTCGAAATAACCTATTTCCTGCCAGTGTACACTGCATAAACTAATGCTGGGAAATAGCTGAAATTGTGTTTAATTTGTGATACAACTATGAATACTGATTATTCCACAGTACTTTTCCCTCTTATCATGCACGATAACGTCGAGTTTTTGTATTCACAGCGACTCGGAAGTCCTACAAATGACCTATGCTGTTATTTCCAATAATTTTCAACTCCTTTTCCCTACACCATGGGCGCCTGATGTTTTGAGTAGGGTAAATGTAGTAAATATATTGAAAAGTTTTCAAATGGACACTGAAAAAAGTATTTATACTGCTTCCAAGTTTCAGTGAATGAAATACTCGCCGTTTCCTCACCTGTCTGTATTTAAAAAAGGAAAATAACAGTAATTTTACCCATCAGCGCTTCTACAAATTAACTCTGATTGCAGTCATAATGCCCAACTATTTTCTACAGTGTAGATAAGTCTCTTTATCTATACCGTACATAGTATATCGTGTAGCCACTGCTGTACAAATATTGTACCTACCTATTCCTATCTTTACCAGCTCTACCAAAGTTGCAGTGCGATATTTCCTAGCATGTATGCATGCTGCCAATACCATCTTTTGAAGGACGAGTCATGCCTGTTATGTTGGTACTGGGATCCTGGGCAATAGGCGGGATTAGTTACTTGTGAGTGCAGCCACAGCGCGTTTTTTCCATAAATGCTTTTTGTTAGTACTTTTCGGTCAGTTCATCTCTTATGTATCGTTCATCTCTTATTCATCTTTCATCCCTTAATCATATGTATTGAACCCCATTTGCATTACTTTAACCTATGAACATTTCTGCTCAATTAGTAAATTTATAGGCTAGTGATTATTACGCTACGAATGCCTTCAGCTGACATTATGATGTACAGTATAGATTTCCTAGTGTGTTTCCTCGCATTTATTTGTAGTAAAATCATGTAGTCAGCGTTCAAAATAGCACCCTCACGATGGAGACTGAGTTCATTTTGTTCTAAGTAATGTTCTTGACTGCTAAGGCCAGTCAAGTCACTTAGGGCCGTAGCAGTCAAAGACATTACTGCCATCCAAGTCACTCATCCTTTCATACTTCCTCTTGCTTGCAAAGCCGTTCATGTATTTGAAGGAAATCATGATGATGTTTTTTAAATGTAACTGCAAGTGAGAATTGTGCTGCATCAACTGTCACTGCTGATCCGTACGATGACATTCCCTTTCCGACTGCGAGTAGAAATCATCAAGTGTTACTGTCGTTCATGCAAGTCCACGCCTGGCTAAGATTAGATTAGATTAGGGGCCCAATTCTACACCGAAACTCTGACAAGAGCCTTTGTGAACTCCCCGGCATTTATCTTGCAATCCTCCCCGCACTTGTAACGATCACAACTTCTAATCTCATCGTGTTTGGGAATCAGATTTTGACACTACTCCGTGGTGAAGGTTGAACGGCTCTCAGCTCACCACAGAATGTTGGTTTATCGATCTCTAGAGCTGTATTTTCCCAGAAATGGACTGTTTTTTCAATCATATAACAGTTAGTTTCTTCCAACTTCATCAGGTGTGGATACCGACATTACCAAATGTTCTGAATGATATATTTTGTATTGAACTGAATTTTGAGAACTTCACTGTTTAATATTCATACATGGTAGTTATAGGGTCAAGCAGTGAATTATTCATCGGCATTGCCGGTAATTTGGTAAACCATACGTTCTTCGGAACAGCTCTTAATTACGAGTCACCCTGCCAAGTGTTTCCGTTTCGTGATGTTTAAGCCTGAAATTGAAAAGAAGACATTCTTGATTGGAATAAAAAAATGGCAATTAGATCCTAACAATCGTTAAAATTTTATAACTCAAGTTAGTTTTTATTTCATTTCTTTAATATTTTTAGAATCACGTTGATATCAAAATAGTCAATATACTGAAAATGCGCTCTGATTTTTGAGTTGTTATCAAATATCGTTCTTCTTGTTACGATTGAATGAGATAAACCAACGTATTCAATTTGTAAAATCAAACAAATTTAATCCCAAACATTTGAATAGAGGCAGGGAAATTTCCCATAGAGGCAGGCACATTGAGGCAAAGAAATTCCACCACCATTTAAAGTTATTCTTTAAATTTAGTCTCCTATCGACCGTATCATCGCTTGCATGTAATTGCATGTGGAGCGACCTTCTTCACCTTTCAGATGGCACTGATTCTGTTCGGTTAACTGTTTTTTCTGGGTCCTCAATTATTTCAACATCTAAACCCATTTATTGACACCGACAAAAGTAACACGTAGAAGAAGTATAGTAATAATTGATTACGAGTAGTGATTCTTACACATATGATATTTCCTCAACTACTTACTAGTAACATAATCCACTCCATGCGTGATCTCAGCAATTTTAAGCAGAACAATAATCTTAGCTCACTACAATAGGTTGTTGTACAAAGTTGTGTGGCAATTGGTAAATTTAATTTTTTTGAGTATTGTTTTCTAGGACTTCTCCCTAAATAACATAAAATGTATTTATCTTTTTACATGAGACATATAAATCGAGAATAAAATACTTACTGTACGGCAGCTTCATACTGATGTCAATTAGCGATTATCCAAGGAATATATTTCGATGGCTTTTTTCTGGGCACTCTCTAGTTGGAGGAACAACTACTTTATTATTCGAATATTCATTTATATGACAAAGACTAAATTACTCCAACCTAAACCTGATTTCATCACTACGAGCCGTTTCCTGAGAACTTGAATCATTCCTGTCCATACACAATTTGAACTAAACTTGTGAAGGTGATATAAAAACCTGTTGAACTATATCCATCATGTAGCGAATATCCATCCACATTGTTTCGTATCTTTGGATGGTTTAGTGCCTGCTTATGACAACACAAATACTGCATTTGTTGAATGCATTGCTTTATTTACTTCTGTTCGTACTGGTCTTCGGGATGAGTCAGAGGATACCTTCGAACAATCATTTATGGTATATATGTAAATGTCGTGTATCTGTATAGAAATATTCTGTGATAATCAACATTATCTTATTCCTAAGACTTGGTCGAATTAACATTTCGGTTCCGGCCCTGCCTCATTTGTATAATTTTGGCAACAATATCACGGAAAACCAGACTTTCAAGAAGGTGGCTGTCGCCTTGCTTTTCATGCATTTGTACTTCAAAGTTATCAACAAATCGCATGTGGAATAATGTGATTACAACATGTAGTATTGGACAGAGGACAATCGAGTAGGAGAATCTTCAGATTCTTCAACTCTGGAATCTTGATAAATAACTCCAGGAGCATTTCTTAACCTATCACGTCTTTAATCAGAGGGTGTAGCTGATTGCTATGTGGTAAATAAGCGATCAAATAGCAGACAAATGGCCTGCTCCACAGAACCTCATGCCATGTGAGACGGAGCTCAATGCTGTCTAAGGAGTGTGGCTTATTGGAATATCCAGAACTAATTTGTATACATAAAACCAAATAATATAAACCTAAAAAATACTTATAACAATTTCCGAAACAATGTTTGATACGACTATTTACAACACTACTCGTCTACAATCTCATGTTTATTGTATCCTCACTACCTGGATTAAATCTTAAAATAAGGAAAAAATTGCGTATGGATCATTTCAACGATTCATTGAGGTTGACTACTCCCATGTTAGTCTGGTAGAATATATAAATTCATCTCTGCATATCACTGAATCCATTTATCGTCATGTTTTGTATCATCTATAACCACGAAATGCATATCTCGAGTCCTTCAGATCTTAGGATATCATATCGAATAGGTGCCAAACTATGTACAGTTGTAGTTATAAGATAATTCATGTTTGCACAGTCTTTATGCCCCCACGAACGCCCCTCTCATGCGTTCTGTGTTATTTATAAGCGAATGATCTTGATAAGCAGTTTCAAAATCTTTGAGTCTTTACCGACTAAATGTCAAGCGACGGTAATTCTTTATTGCGATCAAATGCGATTGGCATCGAAGACAGTCATAAAAACAGAAACTTCAAAGATCTACTTAAGAGAGTAGAACGATTTGTGCGGACAATAATAATAATTTTACAACTTATTTTCTGTTCGGAGTTATGTGATTGCCTCATCTTTATATTTAAACATTGATGAAGAATTCACAGTTCAATTTGATTGTTTCAGCGAGATCTCGCCACGATCGAAGCCCCATTTTTTCAGTCGAAGGGAGTGTGATGAGAGGGAATGTGTGTAAAAGTGGAATCGTACGCCTGCCGATATATTGGAATTGACTCCCCTTGTGGTGCGAGTGCTACCATAAATAGAGACTATTAGCTTGACAAGTCGTTTATTTGTTTATATCGAAATTTAACTCCAGGAATTATCAAAACCGTCGTTTGACATATATTATCATTTATGAATAGTTGCGCTAGAAACATTTTTTGTTGAGGCAATTTGATGCTATGCCTCGATGCCATGCCACGATGGCATCGTGGCATGGCAAATTTGTATTACTGTTGATGAAATAATATTTCCCTCTAGCAGTATACGAAAAAAATTGTTATAACTGCACCTTTTGGAAACGTCTTTAATTTGGTCATTCCTGGGATTCATCGATCAGAAGAAGAATGTTCATTCCCCTCGTATGCACGACTATCGAGTCTCCTATTTTCAAATCAGGTTTGAAATTTAGCAACATAATTTCCCCCCCCCCCCCGCTAATCTCAATATTGATATACACAACAAACAACGTGTGCGTGTTTTTATCCGTCAACGGATATATTTTGATTGATGATATGATTCGCGGTAGGAAACATATGAAACTAGCGTTGTTTACTGCCTCGTTAATAGTTATTAGGACTTTAATACCTTCTCCGAGTGCCTATATTATTGCTCGGTTACCTACATTTTAATAAACTGTTACATCAATTGATACCGCTGTTCTACTGAAATTGTTATTGTTTTCTGATGTATGATAGCTAGTAGTACTATTTGATTGACATTTGTTTTATCTAGAAATTTTTCGTGTCAATGAATTGTACCAAACTCCATAATATGATTTTTTTCCATCGTTTCTTCCGCTGTCATTTTTACGTGTACTATGTTCCTGAATTCAAATGTATATATATATACATACATATTGGCAGCCAATGGATCCGAGGAAAAATGTATGTGTAATTAGTGTTTATAAATGTGATATAATAGACTATTTTCAAAATATTATTTATCGTTTTACTCACCCAAGCCCTAAATTTTTAGGCAAATAAAATAAAAGTCTACCGGCCTATGCAATGCGAGAAGAACAATCACTTTACTTCAGTCTCATACCGGAAGAATTTGTTGGAAACAATTCTGTTACACAATCAGACTCGATGCCGAGTATGAAGTCCTGCCGGGCACTTCTGTGCAGCTGTAATGGAGGCTTTAGTAAAGTTCGTCTTGCTATAGACAGGAACCATCACTTTAAAGGTCGATCACCTTCGTGCACCCACGCACGCTGTAAATGCTACCACTAGCACGTCTTCAGGCTTCCTTGACGTTCGTCGCGCTCCTTGCGTCACCGAGATATTTGCATGGGATTGCACACACAAAACCGACCCTCCTGATCGTCGATCTGCGCCAGAGAATGAGCCAATATTACCATAATACAACATAATTAGGGATTGTATATTCTAGATTTGATCGAGTGGATCGCCAGAGGGATCCAGGAGGATGGGTCATCAAATAAACGGCAATAGATTCCAAGTCGAACGGTTTGTTACATGAATAAGATTGAAACTCGCTAGAAGAGAGTTTGAGGTTTTGTTACACATGTATTTACTTAATTAAAATATCTTCCATGTATTTGCTTTCTTGTCGTTGGTTACAATCTGCAGTAGTTAAAACAAACTCTCCTATGACTCTCCGAGGCTGACTGACCATGGTTACAATCTGCAGTAGTATAAACAAACTCTCTTATGACTCTCCGGAGGCTGACTGACCATGGTTACAATCTGCAGTAGTTTAAACAAACTCTCTTATGACTCTCCGCAGGCTGACTGGTCATGGTTACAATCTGCAGTAGTTTAAACAAACTCTCTTATGACTTTCCAAAGGCTGACTGGCCATGGTTACAATCTGCAGTAGTTTAAACAAACTCTCTTATGACTCTTCGAAGGCTGACTGGCCATGGTAACAATCTGTAGTAGTTAAAACAAACTCGCTTATGACTCTCCGAAGGCCGACTGGCCATGGTTACAATCCGCAGTAGTTTAAACAAACTCGCTTATGACTCTCCGAAGGCCGACTGGCCATAGTTACAATCTGTAGTAGTTAAAACAAACTCGCTTATGACTCTCCGAAGGCCGACTGGCCATGGTTACAATCCGCAGTAGTTTAAACAAACTCGCTTATGACTCTCCGAAGGCCGACTGGCCATAGTTACAATCTGTAGTAGTTAAAACAAACTCGCTTATGACTCTCCGAAGGCCGACTGGCCATGGTTACAATCCGCAGTAGTTTAAACAAACTCGCTTATGACTCTCCGAAGGCCGACTGGCCATAGTTACAATCTGTAGTATTTAAAACAAACTCTCTTATGACTCTCCGAAGGCTGACTGGCTTGGTTGCATCTTCGTTGTAATGCAAGCCATGGATCTCATTGTCATTGAGAACACTCCAAACCGGAACACCACGATGTTTAGAACGGCAAAGAGTTCACATAATGGATATTTTTCGGCTAAAGCATATCAATGTTATAAAACTTTACTCACTGTACTTTTCTCCTTCCCAACAATTTTGTTGGAGCTGTCCACTGTAATTGTAATCATAAACAATTATTAGGGATCCTCTTCTTCTGGAGAACCCTATATTTCCCTCAGCTTGCTGCCCATGCAATAATGATAACCACCTTCAGTGTTCATGCACCCACAAAGTATAAAATATTTAATGGGTTGCGAACCATCATTCCAAAAAGCGGGGCTGCCTGTATAATTTATGTTTGTTCAAAGTCAGACTCTGACAATAAATCACAATGATTCCGAGAGTTAAGAAGTCTTCGTGACACGCCATACATCTTATAGAAAATGTGTGAAACACCTCAATGAAGTGACGCTATTGTTTTGATGATTTTTTTCTTTACTTTTAACTCGCATTCCCTACCATGGCATTAATTAAAACTAAAAATATGTGCAGAGCATCAATGGAATATGAAAAATTGTTAAGGGCAATAATAGTGATTTTTATTTTTTCTCGTCCATCCTCCTATAGCTCAAAAGATGACATGAGATGCAATATTCCATCTCAACATTCTTCTTAAGAACTATACGGCCTTGTAATTGGGGCGTTAGAATCTTGCTACCGTATCCACCGCGTGTCGTGTGACTTGTAGCCGGGGCGTTAGAATCTTGCTACCGTGTCCACCGCGTGTCGTAGAACGCGACTAAAAGGCGCCCGTAGCCGGGGTAGAATCGTGCTACCGTAACCCCTGCGTGTTGTAAAAGACAACTAAAATGGGCGGAGCGAAAGGTCTAGGAATATGAAAAATTGTTAAGGGCAATAATAGTGATTTTTATTTTTTTCTCGTCCATCCTCCTATAGCTCAAAAGATGACATGAGATGCAATATTCCATCTCAACATTCTTCTTAAGAACTATACGGCCTTGTAATTGGGGCGTTAGAATCTTGCTACCGTATCCACCGCGTGTCGTGTGACTTGTAGCCGGGGCGTTAGAATCTTGCTACCGTGTCCACCGCGTGTCGTAGAACGCGACTAAAAGGCGCCCGTAGCCGGGGTAGAATCGTGCTACCGTAACCCCTGCGTGTTGTAAAAGACAACTAAAATGGGCGGAGCGAAAGGTCTAGGAATATGAAAAATTGTTAAGGGCAATAATAGTGATTTTTATTTTTTTCTCGTCCATCCTCCTATAGCTCAAAAGATGACATGAGATGCAATATTCCATCTCAACATTCTTCTTAAGAACTATACGGCCTTGTAATTGGGGCGTTAGAATCTTGCTACCGTATCCACCGCGTGTCGTGTGACTTGTAGCCGGGGCGTTAGAATCTTGCTACCGTGTCCACCGCGTGTCGTAGAACGCGACTAAAAGGCGCCC
>SDVV010008583.1:0-17137 GCA_016164225.1 Gammarus roeselii | reverse complement strand
TTCTCACCCTCTTCACCTCTTTCCAGAACATCTTTTTGTTTTCCTCAAAATTCTGGCACAACCGTCTGCCCCACCTGGCATCAGCGTCCCTTTTGGCTATCCTCACCACCCGCTTCACCTCTTTTCTCCTCTCTTTGTACCTTTCACAAGCCACCTCCGACTTCACCTGCAACCACTCCAAAAACGCACATCTTTTCCGTGCCACCGCCAGTTTGACCTCCTCGTTCCACCACTCGCAGCCTTTCCTCCTGCACCCGCCCACACGGCGCACACCACACACCTTCTTCGCACATCTCAGCAACGCATCCCTTAACGTCTCCCATTCTTCCTCCACATCTCTCAGATCCTGTCCTCTCACGTTGTCATATTCTTCCTTCAACGCCTGCTGAAACTCTTCGGACGAACTAATAATTCCGGCAAGTTAGGGTGGCTTACGATGTCGATTGGATATCACCAACAAGGTATGTCTGGCGGATTGATTTCATCAACAAGGTATGTTTGGCGAATTCAATCTGTACATCAATTGCACAAAATCTCACATCAATAATTGAATATATAGGATGTTGAACCACGTGTAATAATGTCTTAAAATTATTCTGTTGCTCGCCAGTCGGTGCAGTTTTCTGGGCCTCTGTCAAACAAATGCATTACAAGGTCAACCAAATAAATAATGTCATAGGCAGGCTGAGAAAGAAACTTCAACACAAAGACGAGTATTTAGCATACAACACTTAACAGGAAGTAGAATTACAAACAACAGTGCGATTCCACCACGGGTTCTACGATTCCACTTGCATTCAATTCAAGTTTGTTCTTCGAACAATGGGACCTCATATTTGATGTCCTCAAGAAAGCCTTCAGAGTACTTGCTATGCTGGCCTGAGAATTTATTAATTTGCTAAAACTTGGGAGTATTTTGTTATTGCGCTCAGAGAGCTGCCAAATTAATATGTACAGAACAATTGGCTACAATCATTAGGTACTCTTAAAGGTAACTCATAGTATCTCTCTCTTAGTATCTAATAGTTTGACACACATACTTACTCGGTGTTTTCTATACATATCACTATACATCATCATCAAGCAGCAGGATGGACGCACCTGCAGCTAAGAACAAAAGTCATCAATATTGAATAGATTAAAGGAGCGCACCACTGGGACCCTTTGTGAGTTCCACTGTTGGGTGCAAAGTTCAGCGATTCAGATTGATTCGCACTCTAGTGTGTGCGAAAACAATAACTTCATTAAAATTTTAAAATGCTTCGATAATATTTGATTAAGAGGGGCTAATTTACTTGGGAGTTCTAACGCGAGCCTAGCGAACTCCCCGGAGGATGGAAGCTTATCAATTGTGACAGGATCGTTCTCCCGTAGGCAAACAGCAACTCAATCGTATTTCAAATTAGCTATATATGTCTGTTACCGTATGCTCGTGCATTCGGTAACAATATTGGATAGTTTTATACATTAACATCTTTACTGTTTTTCCGTGTTTTACAACGAAAATAAAGATTTTATACTTAGCTTCCTAGGTATGTCTCGTTTCTGTGCTCTTTGATCATTATATCAAAGTATAATGCGTGATGGACGAACTAACCCATTTGTACGGCTATTTATGTATTACTTCGTGTAGGCCGGTACGCTTAAGATGAGCGAATTAGTTCTTCCTGCACGTGAGGTCAGTGAGTAGGCTTTGTAGCGTGCAAGAGATTTCAGAAAACTCCTTGAGCTGCAGCAAGTGCGTTGGACTCCATCAGAACGTGTTGCACGCTAATTGCAGCTTGGTGGCACAAAGGAGACTGTCCTATAGATGGTTGTCAGTTATAAATGAGTATCCTGAGCACATGCTGTTGATGAATGTTTGGTTTTCCCTGTTTGAAAATTTGGTTCCTATTCTCCATCTGACGGTTTGACCGCGGGCATTTCTGTCCGCTTTGTTGTCACATATCGTTGGGGAGGCGATCTATTTTGGAATTTGATTTGGCCAATTCGAGTGTGTGCAACTCAGTAGAGAAAAGAGCCTTCTTATGGCAGGGCAGCCAAATGCGAGGTTGCCCCGCACACAGCGGCAGCTCCCACTCCGGTGACAGTTAACCAGCAGGCTGTGCTGGCCAAACCTGAAACTGTTTCTGTATTGCGGCACTTTTTGGAATTCGGTTGGGATGGGTTTGGGGTGGAGAGTCAATGAGGTTGTCATCGAGGTGGAGGCACGAGCGTAGGCGGCGGGTTCTTTCATTTGTTGGTACTTCATGAGTTCGTTACGTTTGGGGGCCCAAGCTCGAAAAGACTAATACATTTGTCCATGATATTCTGTATTTCATACATACGTGTTTGCGATTTCATGAAGCGATCGGACTCCCGTGTGAACTCGCTTTAACCCACCCCAATAGAGAATGGCGTGCCCCAACCTCATTGAAATAAAACTAAGCACTTATTAGATTTAGAAAATCCCCAGATGTAGGTTCTGAAGTAAATTCTTGGAAACAAATTTCCCTAGCATTGATAGAACTATCGTCCTCGACATAAAGTTCTTTTATAAATTTTTATTCTCTGCCAGATGGGAAGTAAGCGAGTGGTCGACAAGTGATTGATGGATTATTTCGCTATTTATAGTTGTTGTAGGAGAGAGCAGTAATTAAAAGGACCTGCACTCCCCGCTTTATGAAAAGCAAAGAAGTGGAAAAACGCCTACCATTTGTAAAAAAAGGCTTATGCAAACTAAATGACACCTTGACACAATTGACTAATCATAATTGCAACTGCACAATACAGTCGAGGGCCACACGCCTATGGCCTCTCATGGCATGTTGCAAACAGCCAGGTAACAAAACGACTGACAACTCTCCGCATTTAGGGCGACCAGAAATGTATGCACAACCGTCTCAGAACATGATGTCCGAATTAGCAAAAATAGACCAACTTATCATAATAGGGAGAGTATGACTTATTGATATCGCACACCAGAATGTGACTTAATGGTTTATGGCATTGCGTTACAATAGAAAGAAATGCATCCCAAGTGTACTTGGCACACATGCAAGTGGTGAAAAATGCATTTCAAAATTTGTTGAATGGGATCATATCAAATAATAATGCCGCCATTTACTTATCGCTTCTGTCAGTATCAGGAAACCAAGTAAATGCGAAAGACAAACAATTGCGTATTTTAATGCTTTCGACAAAGGTATGTTAATTAATACTAGTTACATAAGATCAATTTCCTAAGCCTAGAGTAAATTTAGGTTCAAATTGAAAGAATATAGAGCTACAGGACTCTGGTTAATGCATTGCCAAGAGCTGGTCACGCATGATAGCTGCAATTCCCTATAACACTCGCCATTAAACCCTTTCCTTCAGCGGTTACAAGACCCTGGTTAAGGCATGGCCCAGAGCTGGTCACGCATGACAAATGCAATTCCCTAAACATTCGCCATTAATCACTTTCCCTCAGCAATTTATACTGGCAGATCTATATGATTCAGGACCAAGAAAAAATCCAGAAATTTTAACGTGTGATCAGGTTGGCAAAGGAATACTGCACTAGGGGGTATGAGTGCAGATTATAATCGATTGGCAAGGCTTTCTAGTGCGCTAGAGTCAGTGTCCTGCTGGCAACGGACGTCAAGCCAGCAACTAGTGCTGCATCATGTTCTCGTCCTTCTTTGACTTTGTTTCGGGGCTCGCATGCTCAAGTCACAACAATTATAAGGGAGTGCTATGATTTTTCTTTAATGCGAAATAACATCGGAACAATGATCCACCGAGATGGAAGCATCTATGAGTAGGTAATATGAAGTAGAATCAATTCGTAAAAATTATATTGCAGCTAGGAGATAGGTTTCTCGAAGGAACCTGAGAAGTGGTTCCACACTAAATTGCTTTAGAAGGAACTCGGTAAGTAAGAGTTGGGTCCTAAAACCGCTTCCTGGAAAAAAGGGTGCGCTGGCATTCCGTCCAGCCTAAGCATTCTACTAAGATAATAAATTCTGTAGAAGTAATTGGAATTCTAACTCAATATCACTTGTTACTGAAACACAAACTTCAATAATTTGTAGGAAAGAAGAAAAAAAATTAAAGCTTGAACGAAAAATCCAGAAATGAAATAGGTACTTTTCCAGAAAACGATTGCGATCCGTCTCCAAGCTCATAGTTGGCTATGTGAATCCTAACCATACAAAATTGGTCATCGAGGACAATTCATTGTTGGTAAAACCACAGTGATCGTGGCCTTGATTTTATGTCAATCAGATAGATCATAACACTACAATAGAGGAACATATCTATGGCACTAGTTTCACACAATAGCTTAAAGAAAAACTGATTTTCGAAATGGGTTGCACTCCAAATTTCTAAGACACTATGACGATTGAAAAAATCATCGAGGTCATGGACATTTTTCTAATAAAGATCTTGGTTAGAAATAAGCGTGGCAAAGAAAGGATTATGGTGTCCACGTTTGTAAACAACTCAAACTTATATTCAAAGAGGAACAAATTACCATGGGAGTTGCACCAATAAGTTGAACTTCATAGCAAACATAGGAATAGATTTTTCGCATGCATAGAAACATCAAAGACATAATTAATTTGAAGGGACGAAGATGACTGAAGAGCTACAAGATCGGTCGAAATAGTTTCCCCTAGTATGCTTTAACTCATGTTAATCCGTATTGCTTAGTATCGGCATGCTTTCGAGCAGGATTTCAAAATAAATCCTGTATGAATCCCAGTTGCCAGCCCAGTCAGACATACATCAACTTAAACACTAAATAGATGGCTACGAATCAGTGACTCGCATGAATGTTAATTGCCAATGCCTTTTACAATTAATTATAATCAGTCGTGTAACTGAACATCATTAATAATGAACCTAACAAATGGAACTCAATCACAAAACGATTTGCATAATACAGTACGGAGCTGCATATAAAGTCTCGTGAAGAGTGCTTACCCCTCGCAGGGCCGGCAGTTTTTTTGTAAATGCGTGCTGGGTGGGCATCTAGAACACGATATTGAAAGAAAACTGTTAGAGTTAGAGTGATGAAATACAAACCAACTTTTATAGAAAGTTTCAATTTTGTTTTTGCAAAGTTGACTTAGAGAGTTTCCTAATGAAAGATAGGAAATAATGAAATAGGCATTTTATTTAATTTTCAAGCCTAGACTTATGTAAATGGCAATAATACTTGTTCTAATACTCTAAAAAATCAATAAGTTGACATAAAAAATTATAAAATAATCATCAAAAATCTCAGATTATTTTTTTTCAACATTTTTAGCGGTAACATATAGGAATTTAATAATTTTTTTAGCCCTAACAGCGTGTAAGTGCCACAGATCTTCTCTCTCAAGGCAAGAATAGTGCTGGTTCGATAGCGAATGTCCTGAGGAGCAAAAATGTATAAGGTTTTTGTATTTTTGATCTTAGTTTTTTTAAATATTTGCAAAAACATAGTAAAATATGAAATTTTGGTTAAAAATAGGTAGACTTTCAAATATAGTGTTTGCGCCTTCGCATGCAGCTCGATTACTGTAGTAGTTGGAATAATGTGGTTTGTTCCGTTTTATTCGTAAGAAAACAAGCTACAATTGATTCACAGAGTTTTTGCGTCAAGTTAATAGTTTTGATTCAAATTCCTGATTCATGATTCAATTAAAAAAAATGCGATGTTTTCGATCGAAAATGTCGATGATGTGGTATTAATGCCTAATTAGATCAAAATAAACAGCACCAAAAGAAGCGCTATTTCACTACAAATTCAGCTATGTGTTTGGGAGCTGTGAACGACTAACAGTTTTGAAGCTAATCAATTTTATTTGATCTAGTCAAAAATTTGGAGAAAAAAATCATTACAGAATGTGGGTTTTTGACTCCACAGCCCGTGATTTAAACTCTATGTAACTTCCATATAGCTCAAAAGAACCGCATTTGCAAGACAAATCGAATAGTAAAGAAGTCATTTCGGAAAAACCTTATACAGCGATACGATCTTGCGAGGGGTAAAACAGAAATGAATTGGCTGCCATATATCAAGTTAATCTACCAGAATAAGACGTCCCACCAATTATAAAACAGAACGAATCGGCTGCACTAAATTCAATTATGTTAGCACAATAGGAAGACAATATAAGGGATGATCTGCAACATAAGAATATAAAGAGTTCTTTCTATATATATATTTTGTAGACACCAATATTCGTCATATCGGTTAGATCTTGCTTTTTAAATCAATGCGTCCAAATATATAATTACTTCTGAATGTCGAAAGTTCAAATACTGGCGAGCGAGAAATGAATGACAGATTCGAACTCCAACAGTTCTGAAAGAATAAGCGCAAATGGCTGTGCGCAACTTCAATCTCATTATAGTTAGGAGGAGCACCATTGTAATTTGGAGATATTCAGGCCAAAGTCTAGCGTCTCAGACTGGGAGCACTTTCTGATCCATAATACAACAAAATTCACGTAACAAATTCAATCACTTGATTTCATTGAGATTCAGAGCGTAATTTCTTTCTTAACGAGATTACACATACTATTCCAGTCACAATTAGGTTATTTCAGACAATAGAAATAGGCTGCGTCGACATTCCGGTGGATGGAATATCCTTGTTGTGCATACAGATATAAAGCCAAATCCTCCTTACAGGAGGTAGCTAACGACAAGGCGCTCATCACACTCCTTTCAATCAATCTTACTCGAACCAAAAACTTGACATATTAATGCGAAAGGGTCCGGCCAGGACTCTGCAACACACATTTCGAGGGACATGAACACAAAGCAAGTAAAAATGCTTCGGTATCCTCAGTAACAGGATTATGTTGCACAGATCGCAATGGATTTACTACCAGCCAGCCAACTAACTATGTCAGTACAGCAATAAACAGTAAAGCTCTTCCCCACGCCCCTAAGCCGGTCACCACTAATTAAGTTTTCGGATAGAAATAAGCGTGTCTGACGGGATCAGGTGTTTCGGGTGGTGCGCTGACCGTGGTATCCATCGCCGCAGGAGAGAACCGATGCTAAACATAAACAACAACATTCTCCAACACTAAGTCTCAAGTTCCTGCAGTTAGGTTCCCCAGTACCATTACCTTGTAACGGCCTCAAAAATTTAATACGCGCACGAACTTATATAAAAATGCTCCCTATCCTTCTTACTCCTCTCGCTATCTGGTCCGTTGTAACTCACAAACGCTCATCTTTCTATGCCTAACATCGTCACAGGAGAGAACTGGGGCTATGCAGCAACAACAACATTCTCCACCACTACGTCTCAAACTCATGCAGTTAGGTCCCCCGGTATAATTGCCTTCTAACGGTCTCAAAAACTCAATACACGTACAAACTTATATAAAAATGTTCCCTATCCTTCTCACTCCTCCCGCTACCTCGTCCGTAGGCACTCACAAGCGCCCATCTTTTTATACCTAACTTCACTTTTACCTGTATCAGTCGAGAAAACAATTTCTTTCACTCTGTAATGCTATTAGCCAATCGATAACTCATTAACAACACCACATTTTCTCGTACCAAATCTCCCTTCCACTTACTACAATTTCCTTCCACTTACTGCATCATACTCCCATCGCCCCTACCTTTAAACTTAGTCACACTGCGTCAACACATTTCACCAAACTCTTTCCTCGCTGCTTCTTCCGTACTAGAAGCACGCTCGTCTAGCAATTCTGAAAACAGGGGTTGAAGATGCGTAGGCTTTTCCTCTTCCTTCCGCTCGTTTTCTGCCGTTTTAAGGAACAGGAATTCACTGAGGAGGGGACCACAGCTTTCTTGCTCCATCCTCAATTCTCACCTCTAATATAGAATCAAAATTTGTGACCACGGTTGATATTTGCAATTCAAACTAAATCTTAAAAAACTCGACTAATGATAGTGGACACTTGACTAAACACCGGTGCTTTCACCTACCACTGGCCTTGCCTTTAAGCAAACAAGTCCCCCATCCTATGATCAGCATTAAATTAATATTTTCTCTGTCCTGCATCAAATAAACACATTCACTTACATGCGTCAGATAGGGAGAAATACATTAATGAATGGTTACATGCTGATGCAGCACTTTTGTTTCTGCTGATGCATCTCAGAATTGACAAAACCTTGCACCAAGGTCAAGTAAGATTAATTCATTCTGATGTGGACAAGGTACAAGCACTAGAATGAAAAACCATACAAGTTGCCCTGAGAAAGAATGACCGCCTGATTAATATTTCCATTCAACAAGGAGCTCTTCTACAAAGCAGGAGCTACCACGTTGAGTTTAGAACAAAATGAAACTGTAGGTGTTTATTTTTGTTATTAGCAATTGTTGGTTTTCCATTCAACCCTCTTCACCACAACTAGCCTCTCATTAGATCACTCAATGATTTAAGACTGCCTTCAACAACAGCAGATTCAACAGTCCACATGTAAGTTGCAGCCCAAGTAGCTAACCCGGACTACATTTCAGCCAATATTTGGCACTCTCATACCAAATTACCTGGATTGCCTCCCTCGTCCTTCAAAAACATTCGTCACAATACAAATGGTAACATTTGGCACTTAAACACCGTTCAATTCTAATTTTAATAGTTGTGACATCTATTCATATTGTGAATTCTATAAAATGTCTTCACTACTTCCTTTCCAAGTGATATGGGGTTAACCGCATCAAAGTATTTATTAGAACATGAGAAAGAAATCGCAAAGATAATGCCTCAGCAGAGAACAGATTGAATGGTATAACGACAATCTGCTTTGTATTTAATTGTATTTTTAGTTAGGTTCAGATACTTCAAGCCATTTACAGATACTTGCCTATTCACATTCAATAACATAGGGCACATGTAAAAGTTTTTTCACCCAAGCTTGGCAGGCATAAAAGAATTATTTACAGTTTCAGAAATAAACCAATCATTATTATTAGTCTACTGAACAGTCTGCTGTAAAGCGGCTATACAATAGAGTCAAATCAAACAAAGACAGCTACTCGTATTTCCCAGCACTGAGAATATGAAGTACCGTCATCTTATTGTGATATCTCATTTCAGAAAATTAATCACAAATCGTCAAAATTAATCCGGCTCTTCTTAACCATTCAAATATATACATAAAAATCATCACTCGTTCGCGAGAACAATACTGTGACCCTGTTTTGTGATTGCAGAATTGGGGAGGGAGGAAGGAGGGCTGGTTAGCAGCCCAGAACAAGACTTTATGATGGATGATCATACACTTCAACGGGGAGGGACTGCTGATGGTGTTGCTGCTGCTGTTGTTGTTGCTGCTGCTGCTGCAACTGTTGCTGTTCTTGCTGCTGCAGCTGCTCCTGTTGATGTTGATGATGCTGCTGCAACTGATGTTGCAATTGTTCTTGTTGCTGTTGTTGCAATTCTTGCCTTTGCTGCAGCTCCTGCCGTTGTTGCAACTCTTGTCGCTGCTGCAGTTCTTGCTGTCGTTGTTGTAATTCTTGCTGAAGTTCTTGTCGCTGCTGCAGTTCTTGCTGTCGTTGTTGTAATTCTTGTTGAAGTTCTTGACGCGGTTGCAGTTCTTGCTGTCGTTGTTGCAATTCTTGTTGAAGATCTTGGCGCTGTTGCAATTCTTGCTGTCGTTGTTGCAATTCTTGTTGGAGCTCTTGTTGCTGCTGCAACTCTTGTTGTTGCTGTTGCTGCTGCAATTCTTGGCGCTGTTGTAAGTCTTGATGTTGCTGCTGAAGCTCTTGCTGTAATTCTTGCTGCGAACGGGACTGAAAATTGGGAGAATGACGGTCATCAAGTCTCCCGTGATCGACAACAGAGTGTTGTTGCTGTTGTTGATGCTGAGCGAGCTGAGCTGCCAGATGCTGATGCAATTGCTGCTGAGTCAACTGAATTTGCTGGTGCACCGTGGTATCATTATCAAGCAAGTGCTGGCGATGGGAAAGAGGAGAATCTCGAGAATGAAGGGGCGGAGCGGTTGTGGGCGTGCGCGAATGAGGGGGAGGAGCATGCGGAGGCAAAGGAAGATGTGGCATGTGTTTTTGCTCTAGCTGATCCATTTGTTCCATCTGTTCGAGGTGTTTCATATACGACGGTATGACGGAGTGCCGCTGACCCGTGTCATGCATGTCGTGCATTTCGAGCGGCGGTTGCTGCAGGGGTTGTTGACTTTGGTGGTGACGATCGTGCAGGTCGAGAGGACATACGGTGCGACGATCGTGTAAATCAAGGGCCTCGTGAGACTGCTGCTGCGTTGTCACCGGACGAGGGGGGTCATGATGACCATCAGTGGTAACAGTGGGCAGGGTCTGCAATGTGGGCGGAACTTGCAGTGCGGGAGGAGTTTGCAAGGCAAGTGGGAGCTGATGGGCATGCATATCTAATGCCTCGTGACTCAAGCCGCCCCCTCCCAAGGGCTGCTGCAAAGGCGGCGAGTGGTTGTGAGCCGGGCCAGAAGAATTGTGAATGTTCAGCGAATCTGGGGGAGGCTGCTGACCATGCAAGTCTAGTATTTCGTGGCCATCGTGGTCAAGGCTGGGATAACGCTCCTCTTGTTCTGTAGTGCGATCAATATCACATGAATTAGAACAAACAAGGAAAACCGTTCGAATTCTTATAATGACTACATATCTACTGTAATTCAATCACAAGGAAAAGTTGACTCAACCCATAGCAAAAAAAAAAATCTTCAGGAATCTGTGTTCGTATCGTCACAAGGGTTAGCTTGCTTCTAGTTACTGTCCCATCTTGTTGAACAGTAATTCAATACGCATTAGAGCTCTTCCGTTATGAGCATTGACAAAATTCAAATGGAACTGTCTCAACTTGACTCGGTGAGGCTGAGACGTGGTGAGCGGGAGCAAAAGAGAGAAGGGGAACATTTTTGAGATAAAATGGCTGCATTGAAGCGGAGAAATAGGAACAATCACGATGTTTAAATTTAAAAGATAGAGTAGATTCGCGGGGACTGAAGTGGTTCAGACACGTAGGGAGGACGGATGATGGGTGATATGTGAAAAGGGTGATGAAAATTTGGATGAGTGCGCAGCAGCCTAGAGGAAGACCAAAGTTAGGGTGGATGAATAACATGAAGCATGCTTTAAGGAGGAGAGACATCAGAGTGGAGGTAGCAAGAGAGCGTGAAATGAATAAGCTTGAGTGGAGAATGGGAGCGAATGAGTTTTGAATAATCCCTCGTACATGCTTCCACCCGAGGGCTATCATTAAGAAACGTGATGAACGTGGTTGGATTATGACGCCGCTGTAATCAACCAGTGAAAGATGCTTGGCCCTCCTGCGAACACTGAACTCGGACCTCACTCCTTACCAGAAGTGCACAGTGGGAACCTAGCTAGACCCTTAAGCAGTAAGGGCCGAGGTTTGGAAAGTGGGCAATGCATGAGAGAAGTGCGAGGTGCGTCTCGCTGACAGATTTGGCTTTACGTCTATATCTGTCAGACATCTAACATGTTCATGTTTATAGTTTTAAACTGTTATTCAAGTTTAATTTTACCCAAATACAGCATTACTAATAATCATTGGGAGCTACGGCATAAGTGAATCAAGTTGATAATATTGTTTTTTTTTTATACAATTGCTTGTGAACTGTCATTAGAAAAAAACATTACTTGCTATTAAGTAAATTGACCACTGCCAACTTTTTTTTCTAGGCCAACAATAGATTGCAACTAAACAATAAATTATCTCCACAACAAACAAATAATATCTAAGGAGTAGCTGAGTGGAAAAAAATTCTAGCCAACAATCTCATCGGTAAATGTTTATGGGAATAAGGTATTTCAAATACATGACAGGTGTCATTTTGCAAGATCTTTCTAAAATAGCATTAAAATCACCTTACAACACAAATGTGTCAGTAAATGGTTAACACTTGAATTTTTTTAGCCTTGACATTGACTGTCGGTGGTGCAGTATACATGCAACATATTGCAGCAGCAATACCTTTCTTAACCCTGAGATGTTCTTCGGTAACCTTCTGCAGAGCGATCAGTAGTGCCTGAGTGTGGTGAGCTCCACTGCCCTGCTTTGTGTACTTGCTGTTGTACTCGCGTGTCATCTTTCCTTCCAAAGATTTCATGCGCCAGTACCTAGCCCAGCGGGGGGAGAAACAGAGTAACAGATTACATGGAACTCATTAGCAGCTTGGTCGGTGATGGCCCGCACTTAAGAAGATTATACTAAAATTATCTGATCACGGAGGTCTTTCACAGCAGCATTGACAGCAGCTACTAAACAACAAAATTGTAAACTCTCCAAGAAATCCTTAAACGAGGATTATATTTGTATCACTGTCTCTCCAGTAATAATACAAACATTATGAGCCATTTAAAATTAAAAATGGAAGTGTCAATCTACTTGTAAATGCCATTGTGTTCTTGGATGGACCATTGATTGAAACAAATTATGATAAAAAACTGTGATAAGTGAAACAGAGAGCTATGTTTTTTGTGTCATAACACATACTGATACAGACACTAGGGCGAATCCCCTAGAAAGGAGGGATAGTCGACGGCAAGGCGCACCTCACACTTCTCTCATACACTCACACAATTTAGCCATTTTGCTGTAAAAGGTCCGGCCAGGGGACTTCACAACACACCTAGCGGATCATGAGTGCGGTCCAAGGTCAGAGTCGGCAGCAGAGCCAGACAGTGTGATTGGATTACCCCTGCCGCGTCATGATAACCGAGGCGCCCACGACCATCCCGTTTCTCAACAAGATGCCGAGAGCGGGAAAGCACATCAGGGCAGCATCAAAAATCATCCGTTCACACTCATTCTCCACTCACGTCTATTAATTCCAAGCTCTCTCGCAACCTCTACACTCACGTCTCTCCTTCCCAATGCCTGCTTCACACCATCCATCCATCCAAACTTCGGTCTCCCTCTACGCCAACGTCCACTCGCCTCTGCCATCAACACTCTTCTCACCAATCGCTCTTCATTCACCCTCACCATGTGATCGAACCATCTCAGAACACGCGAATTAACTTTGTCCTCCAACTTCTCTACCATCCCCGTTCTAGCTCGCACCACGTCGTTATTGATCCCGTCTCTCAGCGTCCCTTTCGTAACACATGAAAAAACAATGTGGTGCGAACATTAACATCGCAAAGAAAAGTTGGATTTTTTTGTCTACGTTCCTGACCTTGCAACACATTTGATTGTAGAGCTAGCCTTTTCTTTGTTGAGATCATTTTTAAAATGTTACATTATGCAGTTCAGAGGCAAAAAAAAATTATGGTACGAGTTTATTTCATTTTAGATCAAAGTGCAAAGAAAAGGTTTCTTATTAAAACCTGTACATAACTACATTATAATTCATCTCAGCAGTTACATTGTTGTTTTCCATGTCATTTATAAAAATTGTTGGTATTGTCTTTTAAAATATTGAAACAGCATTTGTTGCCGATTGATTTCAAGGACTTGCATTATGGGTGAGACTGTGGGTGATGTGATGACTGGTTTTCAGGGCGTGGTGAGACGACTGAGTGAGTCTGAATGTGATCTGCATGAGGCCCATAGAGTAAACAGACAGATTGGAATGTTCAGAGAGAGATCTATGATGACAATGCAGGAAGTGAAATTCTGTTGAATGCGTGGAAATTGAAAGGTATAGACGGGTGTGAAAGCGTATTTATCCGAAGGGATCTTACATACAAACAACGCCAGGAGATGTTCAGGAAGAGGAGCCTAGATCGTAGCGGGGGAGGGGTGGCCTGTGGTGCTAGTGGTGCCCAGCTGCTCCTGGTACAGGTCGAGGCAGTTATACCAAGGTGGTGACCCGCAATGCTTGTGGTCGTGCTGCTGCTGCGGCTGGTTGTTGTGCTGCTGCTGCAGCTGGTCGTTGAGCTGATGCTACAGCTGGTCGTTGAGCTGCTGCTACAGCTGGTCGTGATGCTGCTGCTACAGCTGGTCGTGATGCTGCTGCAGCAGCTGGTTATGATGCTGCTGCAGCTGGTTGTGATGCTGCTGCTGCAGCTGGTTGTGATGCTGCTGCTGCAGCTGGTTGTGATGCTGTTGCTGCAGCTGGTCGTGGTGCTCAGCTGGTTGTGGTCCTGCTACGGCTGGTCGTGGTTCTGATGCAGATGGTTGCAGTGCTGCTGCGTCTGGTTGTGTGGCTGACGCCAGTCGTGTGCTATGACTGGTCGCAGTGCTGCTCTGGCTGGTCGGGGTGGTCTTGCTCCCAATGAAGATGGTGAAACCACTGGGTCAAATGATCAGGAACTTCTCCTGCGCTGAGCTCCAGCAGTTTTTGAGTGATTTTAATATCTTTAAAGTTGGGCATGTTAATGTCAACTCGATAGCTAACAAAAAAAAAAGGGGATTGTATCTCGGATTTGCTTTTCAAGCAGTGTATTCACGTATTGGCTGTTAGTGAGACATGGTTGTAACCTTCTGTTGCATCATCCTTCATCGACATTGCTGACTATAATTCTGTCAGGGGAGACACGGACGGCACAGCTTGTAAGCATGGACCGCTGCTGTATCTGCTTAAGGACATAGCATTTTTGGTGTTTGAGGTGCACATTCCAAATGTTGGGGTTGTGCACCCTATTGATTTTGACTTGTGGATTATGACTGTTCATCAGCCTCCTTCTTATACAATTTTAGAGAACATCGCATATTGAACTTCTAACTGAACTTTTGCCCTGGCAATTAGATGATCACTGCAGGGGATTTTATTGATAGCTACGTTCGGCCAATTTACATGCAATTTTTAGACTCTTGGACTTTTGCAGTGGGTAAGAGAGCCTACTTTTCTACTCTCTGACAATATACTAGCTTTTCTTTTCACATCTGAGCGTGATTGTGTTGGTCAGGTGTTTGTGTTGTCGCCGCTGCCTTGCTGCCAGTATTCTCCTGTTGTGTTCGAGTATATCTTCAGTGGAGAGGAACCGGAGCGCATAGCCGTGGGTGAGAGACGTATCTGGCACAAGGGGAAGTATGCCAGAATTTTGGAAGCATTGTCCCACCTTGACTAGGGGCTAGAATTTAGCTACTCTTCAGCGTGTGAAGATTTTTTATTTTCTTCAGTCAGTCTTGTTGCTCCTCATTGATAAGTTCATACCTCTCATGCCTGTTCACTTAGGCCCCCCATGGGCTGTCAGGGCGCCCCCGCTCTTGCCCGAGAGAGATCGGAAGCATGGCTTACATGTCAGAGGAGCAGAGGGTCGCAATTCAGCTAGTGATCGAATAGGCGCTACAGAAATTTTTCCATTGATTACCGGAAGAAGTAAGAGTCCAATTTACTAAACAGGCCTGTTAATTGTAAGCTATTCTAGCTTATGTCAGAAATAAAAAGATTGGTTGTCCAGCTGTTGGTTCTTTTTGCTTGCTGGGGGGTGAGATAGTGCAGGGTCCTGCGAGGACTTGCAAAGTCTTGGCTGCTTCTTTTTAGAGAGTCTGTTAGTGCAGCTCCAACCCACCCAGCCATTTTCCAGTCCTCCACGGGAAGTTTGACAGATGTCGATTTTCTTCGTTAGGGGTCCGGCGTGTTCTTTCCGCTCTTAATCCCAGTTCCAGTGTCGGTCCAGATGGCCTCCATCCACATCTGCTAAGGAGCTGTGCTGTTGAGCTCTCCCTCCCTCTTTGTTTGATTTTCCAGAAGTCATTGAGGACAGGAATAGTCCCTGAAGTCTGGAGCAGATCGCTGGTTGTACCAATATTCAAGGCCAAGTCCCATACTGATCCTCTGAATTACAGACATATGAGCTTGACATCGGTTTGCTGCACGTCGACGGAAAGAATGGTTGTATCTCGGTTGACTGACTATCTTGAGAGCAATAATATTCTGTCACCTCATCAGTATGGTTTCCAGAGAGGCCGTAGCACTGAGGACCAATTGTTGTTGACCGATGATAATGTTGGGAGGTTGATTGATGAGGAATGGGATATATTGTGGATGTCATAATGCTCGATTTCTCAAAGGCATTAGATGTGGTGAGTCATGCTGTGCTCCTGTCTAACTTAGAGTCCTTGGGCGTTTGTAATTATTTGCCAGCCTAGATCTCTGCGTTCCTCTCTGGCAGAGTGATGAGCGTTTGCGTAAATAGCAGCATGAGCAGCCCAGTTGCTGTGACGTTTGGTGTGCCCCAGGATTCTGTATTTGGGCCGCTGCTGCTATTGATCAATATTAATCACATCTCTAGTTGTCTTTCATGCAAGTTCAAAGCATTTGCTGAGGACTACAAGTTGTTCTTGAGGTACTTGCGCAAAGACACTGAGTCTGCCGCTAGGGGTGTCCAGTCACTGCAAAGTGGGTTGGATACAGTTGACTCGGTTGCAAGGTCCTGGAACCTTGAACTGAATCCAGAGAAGTGTATTGTGCTAAGCTTTTATAGAGGCCCTATTGATTTCGATGCTTTCTTTCCAAACAACCAGTACGTCCTGCAAGGCAGAGCATTGAAGTTTGTTCTTGCACACAAAGACTTGGGTGTCAGAGTAGATATCAGTCTCCAATTCCACCATCATATTCGTGTTGTGGCTGCAAAGGCTGGTGGGCTGGCCAACTGTTTGTTGAGTTCAACTGTTTGCAAGTCACGGGATATTATGCTGTCCCTATATGTTTCGCATATCCGTCCCCTAATGAGTATGCATCCTGCGTTTGTAACACTAGATATTGGGGGGACTGCAGGCTGCTGGAGTGTGTCCAGAGGAGATCGGCTATAAACGTTCATGGACTTTCTGGCATGGACTAAGGTGGTCGTTGGAGGAGCTTGGATTTGTTTTCTGTTAAGGGTCGTCTTCTTCGGGCAAACCTCATCAAATATTGGGAAAAAAATTGCATGGTGAATCAATGGATTTGCCAACTATGCTTTATTTGGCTCCACGAGTTGGTATTAGAGGGAAAATAGGCTGAAGCTGGTGTCTCCTTATTGCTCATCTGATGTCCGCAGTAGGTTCTTCAGTGTGATATGTGCTGGTGTGTGGAATGGCTTGCCAGCTGACATTGTGTAGCTACCAGATATTGCTCGCTATAAGCAGGCCCATGCTGATTTGATGCACTAAGAATTTTTAGATTTTGACTACGCTGATGAAGTGTAATTCATTTGAAGGGATGTGTGTATGCACATGTGTGTGTGTGTGCACATGTATGTATTTTTATGTAGTGTATGTATGTATGTATGTATGTATGTATA
>SDVV010008582.1:0-17138 GCA_016164225.1 Gammarus roeselii | reverse complement strand
AGTTGTTCTAGGTGTTATAGTTGTTGTATGTGTTATAGGTGTTTCAGGTGTTTCAGTTGTTTTAGTTGTTTTAGTTGTTTAGTTGGTTTAGGTGTTATAGTTGTTTTAGTTCTTTTAGTTGTTAGAGTTGTTTTGTTGTTTCAGGTGTTTCGATTGTTTTAGTTGTCATAGTTGTTTAAGGGGTTATAGTTGTTTTATTTGTTATAGTTGTTTTAGTTGTTTAGGTGCATAGTTGTTATAGGTGTTTTAGTTGTTAAAGATGTTTCAGTTGTTTTAGGTGTTTTAGTTGTTATAGGTGCTTCAGATGTTCAGTTGTTTTAGGGGTTTCATGAGTTTAAGGTTTTTAGTTGTTCTAGGTGTTTCAGTTGTTTAAGGTGTTACAGTGGTTTTAGTTGTTTTAGGTGTTTCCGTTGTTTTAGGTGTTTAAGTTGTTTTAGGTGTTTTAATTGTTTCAGTTGTTTTAGTTGTTATAGTTGTTTTAGTTAATGTAGTTGTTTTAGTTGTTCTAGTTGTTTTAGTTTTTGTAGTTGTTTCAGTTGTTATAGTTGTTCTAGGTGTTTTAGTTGTTCTAGTTGTTTTAGTTGTTGTAGTTGTTTTAGTTGTTATAGTTATTTTAGTTGTTATAGTTGTTTTAGGTGTTTTAGTTGTTTTAGTTGTTCTAATTGTTATAGGTAGTTTAGTTGTTCTGGGTATTATATTTTTTTTAGTTGTTTTAGTTGTTTTAGTTGTTTCAGTTGCTTATAGTTATTCTAGTTGTTTTAGTTGTTTTAGTTGTTTAGTTATTTTAGTTGTTTCAGTTGTTTTAGATGTTTTAGTTGTTCTAGTTGTATAGTTGTTTTAGGTGTTTAGTTGTTTTTTAGTTGTTTAAGTTGTTTTAGTTGTTGTAGTTGTTCTAGTTGTTTTAGTTGTTCTAGTTGTTTTAGTTGTTATAGTTGTTTTAGTTCTTATATTTGTTTTAGTTGTTATGCGTGTTTTAGGTGTTATAGGTGTTTAGTTGTTTAGTTTTTTCAGTTGTTTTAGTGGTTTTAGTTGGTTTAGGTGTTTAGTTGTTTTAGTTGTTTGGTTTTTTAGTTGCTCTAGTTGTTTAGTTGTTTTGAATGTTGTAGTTGTTTTAGTTATTTTAGGTGTTTTATTTGTTATATGTGTTATAGGTGTTTCAGGTGATATAGTTGTTGTAGTTGTTTTAGTTGTTATGGTTGTTCTAGTTGTTTAGTTGGTTTAGATCTTTTAGTTGTTTTAGTTGTTCTAGTTGTTTTAAGTGTTTTAGTTGTTATAGTTGTTTTAGTTGATAAGTTGTTTTAGTTGTTTAAGTTGTTATAGTTGTTTAGTTGTTTCAGGTGTATTAGTTGTTTAGTTGTTATAATTGTTATAGGTGTTTTAGTTGTTATAGTTGTTGTGGTTGTTTCAGGTGATTTAGTTGTTCTAGTTGTTTTAGTTCTTGTAGTTGTTTTAGTTGTTATAGTTGTTCTAGGTGTTTTAGTTGTTTTAGTTGTTCTAGTTGTTTTAGTTGTTATACTTATTTTAGTTCTTATAGTTGTTTTAGGTGTTTTAGTTGTTTTGTTGTTTTAGTTGTTATAGAAAGTTTAGTTGTTTCGGGTATTATAGTTGTTTTTTAGTGGTTTTAGTTGTTTTAGTTGTTTCAGTTGTTTATAGTTATTCTAGTTGTTTTAGTTGTTATAGTTGTTTTAGTTAATGTAGTTGTTTTAGTTGTTCTAGTTGTTTTAGTTTTTGTAGTTGTTTCAGTTTTTATAGTTGTTCTAGGTGTTTTAGTTGTTCTAGTTGTTTTAGTTGTTGCAGTTGTTTTAGTTGTTATAGTTATTTTAGTTGTTATAGTTGTTTTAGGTGTTTTAGTTGTTTTAGTTGTCCTAATTGTTATAGGTAGTTTAGTTGTTCTGGGTATTATAGTTTTTTTTAGTTGTTTTAGTTGTTTTAGTTGTTTCAGTTGCTTATAGTTATTCTAGTTGTTTTAGTTGCTTTAGTTGTTTAGTTATTTTAGTTGTTTCAGTTGTTTTAGATGTTTTAGTTGTTCTAGTTGTATAGTTGTTTTAGGTGTTTAGTTGTTTTTTAGTTGTTTTAGTTGTTTTAGTTGTTTTAGTTGTTGTAGTTGTTCTAGTTGTTTTAGTTGTTCTAGTTGTTTTAGTTGTTATAGTTGTTTTAGTTCTTATATTGGTTTTAGTTGTTATGCGTGTTTTAGGTGTTATAGGTAGTTAGTTGTTTAGTTTTTTCAGTTGTTTTAGTTGTTTTAGTTGGTTTAGGTGTTTAGTTGTTTTAGTTGTTTGTTTTTTTAGTTGCTCTAGTTGTTTAGTTGTTTTAAATGTTGTAGTTGTTTTAGTTATTTTAGGTGTTTTATTTGTTATATGTGTTATAGGTGTTTCAGGTGATATAGTTGTTGTAGTTGTTTTAGTTGTTATAGTTGTTCTAGTTGTTTAGTTGGTTTAGATCTTTTAGTTGTTTTAGTTGTTCTAGTTGTTTTAGGTGTTTTAGTTAAAAAAGTTTGTTTTAGTTGATAAGTTGTTTTAGTTGTTTAAGTTGTTATAGTTGTTTAGTTGTTTCAGGTGTATTAGTTGTTTAGTTGTTATAATTGTTATAGGTGTTTTAGTTGTTATAGTTGTTGTGGTTGTTTCAGGTGTTTTAGTTGTTCTAGTTGTTTTAGTTCTTGTAGTTGTTTTAGTTGTTATAGTTGTTCTAGGTGTTTTAGTTGTTTTAGTTGTTCTAGTTGTTTTAGTTGTTATACTAATTTTAGTTCTTAGAGTTGTTTTAGGTGTTTTAGTTGTTTTGTTGTTTTAGTTGTTATAGAAAGTTTAGTTGTTTCGGGTATTATAGTTGTTTTTTAGTGGTTTTAGTTGTTTTAGTTGTTTCAGTTGTTTATAGTTATTCTAGTTGTTTTAGTTGTTATAGTTGTTTAGTTATTTTAGTTGTTTTAGTTGTTTTAGATGTTTTAGTTGTTCTAGTTGTTTAGTTGTTTCAGGTGTTTTAGTGGTTTTTTAGTTGTTTTAGTTGTTGTAGTTGTTTTATTTGTTTTAGTTGTTTTAGTTGTTCTAGTTGATTTAGTTGTTCTAGTTGTTTTAGTTGTTTTAGTTGTTTTAGTTGTTTTAGTTGTTTTAGTTGATATTGTGGTTTTGGTAGATTTAGTTGTTGTAGTTGTTATAGTAGTTTAAGGTGATATAGTATTTTCTAGTTTTTTTAGTTATTATAGGTGTTTTAGGTGTTTAGCTGTCATAGTTGTTTTAATTGTTTTAGTTGCTTCATGTGTTTTAGTTGTTCTAGGTGTCTTATGTGTTATAGTTGCCTTGGTGGTTTTAGTTGTTGTAGTTGTTTTAGTTTTAGTTGTTCTAGTTGTATTAGTTGTTATAGTTGTTTTAGTTCTTATAGTTGTTATAGTTCTTATGCGTGTTTTAGGTGTTATAGGTGTTTAGTTGTTTAGTTTTTTCAGTTGTTTTAGTTGGTTTAGGTGTTAAGTTGTTTTAGTTGTTCAGTTTTTTAGTTGCTCTAGTTGTTTAGTTGTTTAAATGTTGTAGTTTTTTTTGTTGTTTTAGGTGTTTTAGTTGTTATATGTGTTATAGGTGTTTCAGGTGTTATAGTTGTTGTAGTTGTTTAAGTTGTTCTAGTTGTTCTAGTTGTTTAGTTGGTTTAGATGTTTTATTTGTTTTAGTGGTTTTAGTTGTTTCAGTTGTTTAAGTTGTTTTAGTTGTTTTAGTTGTTTGAGTTGTTTAAGTTGGTTTAGTTTTTAGGTGTTTTAGTTGTTATAGATGTTATAGTTGTTAAGTTGTTTTAGTTGTTTTAGTTGTTATAGTTGTTTAGTTGTTTTAGGTGTTCTAGTTGTTTAGTTGTTATAATTGTTTTAGGTGTTTTAGTTGTTATAGTTGTTTTAGTTGTTATAGTTGTTTTGGTTGTTTCAGGTGTTCTAGTTGTCATAGTTGTTCTAGTTGTTGTATTTGTTTTATTCGGCTTAGTTGTTTTAGTTGTTATAGGCGCTTCAGTTGTTATAGGTGTTTTAATTGTTAAGTGTGTCCTAGTTGTTCTAGGTGTTGTAGTTGTTTTAGGTGTTTTAGTTGTTAAGTTGATTTAGGGGTTTCAAGAGTTTTATGTTTCCTAGTTGTTTTAGGTTTTTCAGTTGTTTTAGTTGTTTTAGGTGTTCTAGTTGTTATAGTTGTTATAGTTGTTTCATTCGTTTTAGTCGTTTTAGTTGTTGTAGGTGTTTTATGTGTTATATGTGTTTACGTGTTTTAGGTTTTTATAGTTGTAAAAGGTGTTTTTGTTGTTGTAGGTGTTTTAGTTGTTATAGGTGTTTCAGTCGTAATAGGTGTTCTAGTTGTTCTAGGTGTGTTAGTTGTTTTTAGTTGTTTTAGTTGTTATAGGTGTTACAGTTACTATAGGTGTTATAGTTATTTAGGTGTTTTAGTTGGTTTAGGTAGTTTAGATGTTATGGGTATTTTAGTTGTTTTAGTTGTTTTAGTTTTTTAGTTGGTTTAGTTGTTTTATAGTTGTTTCAGTTGTTTTAGTTGTTCAGTTGTTTTAGTTGTTTTAGATGTTTTAGTTGTTCTAGTTGTTCTATTTGTTTTAGGTGTTGTAGTTTTTTTAGGTGTTTCAGTTGTTTTAGTTGATTTAGTTGTTTTAGTTGTTTTAGTTGTTCTAGTTGTTCTAGTTGTTCTAGTTGTTTAGTTGTTTTAGTTGTTTTAGTTGTTCTAGTTGTTTTAGTGGTTATAGTTGTTCTAGTTGTTATAGTTGTTTTAGTTGTTATAGTTATTTTATGTGTTCTAGTTGTTTTAGGTATTTTAGTTGTTTTAATTGTTTTAGTTGTTATAGGTGTTTTAATTGTAATAGGTTTTTTAGGTGTTTTAGGTGTTATAGTTGTTATAGGTGTTATACTTGTTTAAGGTGTTTTAGTTGTTTTAGGTGTTATAGTTGTTTTAGTTGTTCCAGTTGTTTTAGTTGTTTCAGTTGTTGTAGTTGTTATTGTTGTTTTAGTTGTTTAAGTTGCTGTAATTGTTTTTAGGTGTGTTAGTTGTTTAGGTGTTCTAGTTGTATTCGGTGTTTTAGTTGTTATAGGTGTTGTAGGTGTTTTAGGTATTTTAGTTGTTTCAGGTGTTTTAGTTGTTATAGGTGTTGTAGTTTTTCTTAGTTCTTTTAGTTGTTTAGTTGTTTTTGTTGTTTCAGTTGTTGTATGTTCTTCAGTTGTTTTAGTTGTCTTAGTTGTTTTAGTTGTTCTAGTTGTTTCACTTGTTTTAATTGTTATAGTTGTTGTATTTGTTTTAGTTGTTTCAGTTGTTATAGTTGATTTATCTGCTTTAGTTGTTCTAGTTGTTATAATTGTTTTAGTTTTTTTAGTTGTTCTAGTTGTTTTAGGTGTTTTAGTTGTTATAGTTGTTATAGTTGTTTCATTTGTTTTAGTTGTTTTAGTTGTTGTAGGTGTTTTAGGTGTTCTACGTGTTTAGGTGTTATAGGTGTTTTAGTTGTTTTAGGTGTTGTAGTTATTGTAGGTGTTTTAGTTGTTATAGGTGTTTCAGTTGTTATAGGTGTTCTTGTTGTTTTAGGTGTATTAGTTGTTTGTAGTTGTTTTAGTTGTTATAGGTGTTAAGTTACTATAGGTGTTATAGTTGTTTTAGGTGTTTTAGTTGTTGTAGGTAGTTTAGTTGTTATAGTTGTTCTAGGTGTTTTAGTTGTTTAGTTGTTTTAGTTGTTTTAGTTGTTATAGTTATTTTAGTTCTATAGTTGTTTTAGGTGTTTTAGTTGTTTTGTTGTTTTAGTTGTTATAGGTAGTTTAGTTGTTTAGGGTATTATAGTTGTTTTTTAGTGGTTTTAGTTGTTTTAGTTGTTTCAGTTGTTTATAGTTATTCTAGTTGTTTTAGTTGTTCTAGTTGTTTAGTTATTTTAGTTGTTTTAGTTGTTTTAGATGTTTTAGTTGTTCTAGTTGTTTAGGTGTTTTAGGTGTTTTAGGTGTTGTAGTTGTTTTTTAGTTGTTTAAGTTGTCTTAGTTGTTCTAGTTGTTTAGTTGTTATAGTTGTTTTAGTTGTTTAAGTTGTTGTAGTTTTTTTTAGGTGTGTTAGTTGTTTAGGTGTTTTAGTTGTTTAGGTGTTTTAGTTGTTATAAGTGTTTCAGGTATTTTAGTTGTTCAGGTGTTTTCGTTGTTAAAAGTGTTGTAGTTTATTTTAGTTGTTTTAGGTGTTTAGTTATTTTAGTTGTTTTAGTTGT
The DNA here is from genome assembly GCA_016164225.1 of Gammarus roeselii. Classification (NCBI taxonomy): domain Eukaryota; kingdom Metazoa; phylum Arthropoda; class Malacostraca; order Amphipoda; family Gammaridae; genus Gammarus; species Gammarus roeselii. The sequence goes on along the minus strand of SDVV010008582.1, from coordinate 10,946 downwards.
TTTAGATGTTTTAGTTGTTCTAGTTGTTTAGTTGTTTTAGGTGTTTCAGGTGTTTTTGTTGTTTTAGGTTTTTTAGTTGTTCTAGGTGTTATAGTTGTTATAGGTGTTTTACTTGTATAAGGTGTCTTAGTTGTTTTAGGTGTTGTTGTTGTTCTAGTTGTTCCAGTTGTATTAGTTGTTCTAGTTGTTATAGAGGTTTTAGTTGTTTAAGTTGTTGTAGTTTCCTTTTAGGTGTGTTAGTTGTTTAGGTGTTTTAGTTGTTTAGGTGTTTTAGTTGTTATAAGTGTTTTAGGTAATTTAGTAGTTTTAGGTGTTTTAGTTGTTGAAAGTGTTGGTTGTTTTTTTAGTTCTTTTAGTTGTTTAGTTGTTCTAGTTGTTTTAGTTGTTTTATGTGTTGTAGTTGTTTAGTTGTTTTAGTTGTCTTAGTTGTTTTAGTTGTTCTAGTTGATTCAGTTATTTTAGTTGTTATAGTTGTTATAGTTGTTTGAGTTGTTCTAGTTGTTATAGTTGTTCTAGGTGTTATAGTTGTTGTATGTGTTATAGGTGTTTTCAGGTGTTTAAGTTGTTTAGTTGTTTTAGTTGTTTTAGTTGTTAGTTGGTTTAGGTGTTATAGTTGTTTTAGTTGTTTTAGTTGTTTTAGTTGTTTTACTTGTTTAGTTGTTTGAGTTGTTTAAGTTGTTTTAGTTGTTATAGGTGTTTTAGTTGTTTTAGGTGTTATAGTTGTTGAGTAGTTTTAGTTGTTTTAGTTGTTATAGTTGTTTTGTTGTTTCAGGTGTTTCGATTGTTTTAGTTGTCATAGTTGTTTAAGGGGTTATAGTTGTTTTATTTGTTATAGTTGTTTTAGTTGTTATTGGTGCTTTAGTTGTTATAGGTGTTTTAGTTGTTAAAGATGTTTCAGTTGTTATAGGTGTTTTAGTTGTTATAGGTGTTTTAGATGTTCAGTTGTTTTAGGGGTTTCATGAGTTTAAGGTTTTCAGTTGTTCTACGTGTTTTGTTGTTTTAGGTGTTGTAGTAGTTTTAGGTGTTGAAGTTGTTCTGGGTGGTATATTTGTTTCAGATGTTTTAGTTGTTTTAGGTGTTTAAGTTGTTGTAGGTGTTTTAATTGTTTCAGTTGTTTTAGTTGTTATAGTTGTTTTAGTTAATGTAGTTGTTTTAGTTGTTCTAGTTGTTTTAGTTCTTGTAGTTGTTTTAGTTGTTCTAGGTATTTTAGTTGTTTTAGTTGTTTTAGTTCTTGTAGTTGTTATAGTAGTTTGAGGTATTTCTGTATTTTCTAGTTTTTTTTAGTTATTTTAGGTGTTTTAGGTGTTTTAGCTGTTATAGTTGTTTTAATTGTTTTAGTTGCTTTATGTGTTTCAGTTGTTCTAGGTGTCTTATGTGTTATAGTTGCCTTGGTTGTTATAGTTGTTGTAGTTGTTTTAGTTTAGTTATTTTAGTTGTATTAGTTGTTATAGTTGTTTTAGGTCTTATAGTTAATTTAGTTGTTAAGCGTGTTTTAGGTGTTATAGGTGTTTAGTTGTTTAGTTTTTCAGTTGGTTTAGTTGGTTTAGGTGTTTAGTTGTTTTAGTTGTTTAGTATTTTAGTTGCTCTAGTTGTTTAGTTGTTTAAGTGTTGCAGGTGTTTCAGTTGTTTTAGGTGTTTTATTTGTTATATGTGTTATAGGTGTTTCAGGTGTTATAAATGTTGTAGTTGTTTTAGTTGTTATAGTTGTTGTAGTTGTTTAGTTGGTTTAGATGTTTTAGTTGTTTTAATTGTTCAAGTGGTTGTAGTTGTTTTAGTTTTTGAGTGGTTTAAGTTGGTTTAGTTGTTTTAGGTGTTCTGGTTGTTATAGTTGTTATAGTTGTTAAGTTGTTTTCGTTGTTTATAGTTGTTATAGTTGTTTAGTTGTTTCAGGTGTTTTAGTTGTTTAGTTGTTATAATTGTTTTAAGTGTTTTAGTTGTTATAGTGGTTTTAGTTGTTATAGTTGTTTTGGTTGTTTCAGGTTTTTTAGTTGTTATAGTTGCTCTAGTTGTTGTAGTTGTTTTATTTGGCTTAGTTGTTTTAGTTGTTATAGGCGCTTCAGCTGTTAAAAGTGTTTTAGTTGTTAAATGTGTCCTAGTTGTTTTAGGTGTTGTAGTTGTTTTTATTTGTTTTAGTTGTTTTAGTTGATTTAGGGGTTTCAGGAGTTTTATGTTTTCTAGTTGTTTTAGGTGTTATAGTTGTTTTAGTTGTTTTAGGTGTTTTAGTTGTTATAGTTGTTATAGTTGTTTCATTCGTTTTAGTTATTTTAGTTGTTGTTGGTGTTTTAGGTGTTTTAGGTGTTTAGGTGTTTTAGGTTTTTAAAGTTGTAAAAGGTGTTTAAGTTGTTGTAGGTGTTTTAGTTGTTATAGGTGTTTCAGTTGTAATAGGTGTTCTAGTTGTTCTAGGTGTGTTAGTTGTTTTTAGTTGTTTTAGTTGTTATAGGTGTTACAGTTACTATAGGTGTTAAAGTTGTTTAGGTGTTTTAGTTGTTTTAGGTAGTTTAGATGTTTTTGGGTATTTTAGTTGTTTTAGTTTTTTAGTTGGTTTAGTTGTTTTTAGTTTTTTTAGTTGTTTTAGTTGTTTAGTTGTTTTAGTTGTTCTAGATGTTTTAGTTGTTCTAGTTGTTCTAGTTGTTTTAGGTGTCGTAGTTTTTGTAGGTGTTCCAGTTGTTTTAGTTGTTTTAGTTGTTTTCGTTTTTCTAGTTGTTCTAGTTGTTCTAGTTGTTTTAGTTGTTATAGTTGTTTAGTGGTTATAGTTGTTCTAGTTGTTATAGTTGTTTCAGTTGTTATAGTTGTTTTAGGTGTTCTAGTTGTTTTAGGTGTTTTAGTTGTATTAATTGTTTTAGTTGTCATAGGTGTTTTAGTTGTAATAGGTTTTTTATGTGTTTTAGGTGTTATAGTTGTTATAGGTGTTTTACTTGTTTAAGGTGTTTTAGTTGTTTTAGGTGTTATAGTTGTTTTAGTTGTTCCAGTTGTTGTAGTTGTTTCCGTTGTTTTAGTTGTTATTGTTGTTTTAGTTGTTTAAGTTGTTGTAGTTGTTTTTTATGTGTGTTAGTTGTTTAGGTGTTTTAGTTGTATTAGGTGTTTTAGTTGTTATAGGTGTTTTAGGTGTTTAGGTATTTTAGTTGTTTGAGGTGTTGTAGTTGTTATAGGTGTTGTAGCTTTTCTTAGTTCTTTTAGTTGTTTAGTTGTTTTAGTTGTTTTCAGTTGTTTTATGTGCTTCAGTTGTTTTAGTTGTCTTATGTGTCTTAGTTGTTTTAGTTTTTCTAGTTGTTTCACTTGTTTTAATTGTTATAGTTGTTTTATTTGTTTTAGTTGTTTAAGTTGTTATAGTTGATTTAGTTGCTTTAGTTGTTTTAGTTGTTATAATTGTTTTAGTTTTTTTAGTTGTTCTAGTTGTTTTAGGTGTTCTAGTTGTTATAGTTGTTATAGTTGTTTCATTTGTTTAAGTTGTTTTAGTTGTTCTAGTTTTTGAGTGGTTTAAGTTGGTTTAGTTTTTCTAGGTGTTTCAGTTGTTTTAGTTGTTATTGTTGTTAAGTTTTTTCAGGTGTTTTAGTTGTTTAGTTGTTATATTTGTTTTAGTTATTATAGTTGTTTTGGTTGTTCAGGTGTTTTAGTTGTTATAGTTGCTCTAGTTGTTGTAGTTGTTTTATTTGGCTTAGTTGTTTTAGTTGTTATAGGCGCTTCAGTTGTTATAAGTGTTTTAGTTGAGAATGTGTCCTAGTTGTTTTGGGTGTTGTAGTTGTTTTAGGTGTTTTAGTTGTTTTAGTTGATTTTGGGGTTTCAGGAGTTTTATGTTTTCTAGTTGTTTTAGGTGTTTTAGTTGTTTTAGTTGTTTTAGGTGTTCAAGTTGTTATAGTTGTAATAGTTGTTTCATTCGTTTTATTTGTTCTAGTTGTTGTTGGTGTTTTAGGTGTTATAGGTGTTCAGGTGTTTTAGGTTTTTAAAGTTGTAAAAGGTGTTTTTGTTGTTGTAGGTGTTATAGGTGTTTCAGTTGTAATAGGTGTTCTAGTTGTTCTAGGTGTGTTAGTTGTTTTTAGTTGTTTTGTTATAGGTGTTTCAGTTGTAATAGGTGATCTAGTTGTTCTAGGTGTGTTAGTTGTTTTTAGTTGTTTTATTTGTTATAGGTGTTACAGTTACTATAGGTGTTATAGTTGTTTGGGTGTTTTATTTGTTTTAGGTAGTTTAGATGTTTTGGGTATTTTAGTTGTTTTAGTTTTTCAGTTGGTTTAGTTGTTTTTAGTTGTTTTAGTTGTTTTAGTTGTTTAGTTGTTCAAGTTGTTTTAGATGTTTTAGTTGTTCTAGTTGTTCTAGTTGTTCTAGTTGTTTTAGGTGTTGTAGTTTTTGTAGGTGTTCCAGTTGTTTTAGTTGTTTTAGTTGTTTTAGTTGTTTTAGTTGTTTAGTTGTTCTAGTTGTTCTAGTTGTTCTAGTTGTTTTACTTGTTATAGTTGTTTTAGTTGTTATAGTTGTTTAAGTGGTTATAGTTGTTCAAGTTGTTATAGTTGTTTTAGTTGTTATAGTTGTTTTAGGTGTTTTAGTTATTTTAGGTGTTTTAGTTGTTTTAATTGTTTTAGTTGTTATAGGTGTTTTAGTTGTAATAAATTTTTTAGGTGTTTTAGGTGTTATAGTTGTTATAAGTGTTTTACTTGTTTAAGGTGTTTAGTGGTTTTAGGTGTTATAGTTGTTTTAGTTGTTCCAGTTGTTTTAGTTGTTTCAGTTGTTGTGGTTGTTATTGTTGTTTTAGTTGTTTAAGTTGTTGTAGTTGTTTTTTAGGTGTGTTAGTTGTTAAGGTGTTTTAGTTGTATTAGGTGTTTCAGTTGTTATAGGTGTTTTAGGTGTTTTTAGGTATTTTAGTTGTTAGAGGTGTTTTAGTTGTTATAGGTGTTGTAGTTTTTCTTAGTTCTTTTAGTTGTTTAGTTGTTTTAGTTGTTTCAGTTGTTTAATGTGCTTCAGTTGTTTAGTTGTCTTAGTTGTTTTAGTTGTTCTAGTTGTTTCACTTGTTTTAATTGTTATAGTTGTTTTATTTGTTTTAGTTGTTTTAGGTGTTGTAGTTGTTGTAGGTGTTTTAGTTGTTATAGGTGTTTCAGTTGTTATAGGTGTTCTAGTTGATTTAGGTGTATTAGTTGTTATTAGTTGTTTAAGTTGTTATAGGTGTTTAGTTACTATAGGTGTTATAGTTGTTTTAGGTGTTATAGTTGTTTTAGGTGTTATAGTTGTTATAGGTGTTTTAGTTGTTGTAGGTAGTTTAGTTATGGGTATTTTAGTTGTTTTAGTTGTTCTAGTTGTTTAAATGGTTTAGTTGTTTCTAGTTGTTTTAGTTGTTATAGTTGTTTTAGTTGTTTTAGTTGTTATAGTTGTTTTAGTTGTTTTAATTGTTTTATATGTTTTAGTTGTTCTTGTTGTTCTAGTTGTTTTAGGTGTTGTAGTTGTTTTAGGTGTTTCAGTTGTTTATGTTGTTTTAGTTGTTTTAGTTGTTTTAGTTGTTTTAGTTGTTCTAGTTGTTTTAGTAGTTCTAGTTGTTTTAGTTGTTTTAGTTGTTATAGTTGTTTTAGTTGTTCTAGTTGTTCTAGTTGTTTTAGTTGTTTTAGTTGTTATTGTTGTTATAGTTGTTTTAGTTGTTTTTGTTGTTTTAGTTGTTATAGTTGTTTAGTTGTTTTAGTTGTTCTAGTTGTTATAGTTGTTTTAGTTGTTTTAGGTGTTTTAGTTGTTATATGTGTTTTAGGTGTTTTAAGTATTTTAGTTGTTACAGGTGTTTTAGTTGTTATAGATGTTGTATTTTTTTAGTTCCTTTAGCTGTTTAGTTGTTTTGGTTGTTATAGTTGGTTTATGTGTTCTATTTGTTTAAGTTGTTTTAGTTGTTTAGCTGTCTTAGTTGTTCTAGTTGTTCTAGTTGTTTCAGTTGTTTAGTTGTTATCGTTGTTAAAGTTGTTTTAGTTGTTTTAGTTGTTTTAGTTGTTATAGTTGTTTAGTTGTTTCAGTTGTTCTAGTTGTTCTAGTTGTTTTAGTTGTTTTAGTTGTTCTAGTTGTTATAGTTGTTTTAGGTGTTATAATTGTTTTATGTGTTATAGATGTTTAAGGTGTTTTAGTTGTTATAGTCGTTATAGTTGTTTCAGTTGTTCTAGTTGTTTAGTTGGTTTAGGTGTTTCAGTTGTTCCAGGTGTTTTATTTGTTTTAGTTGTTATAGTTGTTTAAGGTGTTTTAGTTGTCTTAGTTGTTCTATTTGTTATAGTTGTTTTAGTTGTTATAGGTGCTTCACTTGTTATGGGTGTTTTAGTTGTTAAAGATGTTTCAGTTGTTTTAGGTGTTTGAGTTGGTATAGGTGTTTTAGATGTTTAGTTGTTTTAGGGGTTTCATGAGTTTAAGGTTTTTAGTTATTGTAGGTGTTTCAGTTGTTTTAGGTGTTACAGTGGTTTAGTTGTTTTAGGTGTTTCAGTTGTTGTAGTTGTTATAGTTGTTTTAGTTAATGTAGTTTTTTTAGGTGTGTTAGTTGTTTAGGTGTTTTAGTTGTTTAGGTTTTTTAGTTGTTAAAGGTGTTTTAGATGTTTAGTTGTTTCAGGGGTTTCATGAGTTAAAGGTTTTTAGTTGTTTTAGGTGTTTAAGTTATTTCAGGTGTTCAATTGTTTCAGTTGTTTTAGTTGTTATAGTTGTTTTAGTTAATGTAGTTGTTTTAGTTGTTCTAGTTGTTTTAGTTCTTGTAGTTGTTGTAGTTGTTATAGTTGTTCTAGGTGTTTTAGTTGTTTTAGTTGTTATAGTTGTTATAGTTGTTATAGTTATTTTAGTTATTATAGCTGTTTCAGGTGTTTTAGTTGTTTTAGTTGTTGTAGTTGTTATAGGTAGTTTAGTTGTTTTGGGTATTATTGTTGTTTATAGTTGTTTTAGTTGTTTTAGTTGTTAAAGTTGTTTATAGATATTCTAGTTGTTTTTGTTGTTTGAGTTGTTTAATTATTTTAGTTGTTTTAGTTGTTTTAGATGTTTAAGTTGTTATAGTTGTTTCTGTTGTTTTAGGTGTTATAGGTGTTTTAGTTGCTTTCAGTGGTTTTAGTTGTTCTAGTTGTTTAAGTTGTTTTATTTGTTCTAGTTGTCATAGTTGTTTTAGTTGTTCTAGTTGTTTAAGCTTTTATAGTTGTTTTAGTTGTTCTAGTTGTTATAGTTGTTTTGGTAGTTTTAGTTGTTGTAGTTGTTATAGTAGTTTAAGGTGTTATAGTTTTTTGTAGTTGTTTTAGTTGTTTTAGGTGTTATAGGGGTTCTAGCTGTTATAGTTGTTGTAGTTATTTAGTTGTTTTATGGTGTTTAGTTGTTCTAGGTGTCTTATGTGTTCTAGTTGCTCTAGTTGTTTTAGTTGTTTTAGTTGTTATAGTTGTTATAGTTGTTTTAGTTAATATAGTTGTTCTAGTTGTTCTAGTGGTTTTAGTTGTTATGAGTGTTATAAATGTTATAGGTGTTTAGTTGTTTAGTTTTTTCAGTTGTTTTAGTTGTTTTAGTTGGTTTAGGTGTTTAGTTGTTTTAGTTGTTTAGTTTTTTAATTGCTTTAGTTGTTTAGTTGTTCTAAGTGTTGTTGGTGTTTTAGTTGTTTTATGTGTCATAGTTGTTAGATGTGTTATAGATGGTTCAGGTGTTTAGTTGTTGTAGTTGTTTTAGTTGTTATAGTTGTTTTAGTTGTTTAGTTGGTTTAGATGTTTTAGTTTTTATAGTTGTTTAGGATGTTTTAGTTGTTTCATTTGTTCTAGTTGTTTTAGTTGTTTTAGTTGTTTAGTTATATCGGTGCTTTAGTTGTTTTAAGTGTTTTAGTTGATGAAGATTATAGTTGTTTAGTTGTTATAGGTGTTTTACTTGCTTAAGGTGTTTTAGTTGTTTTAGGTGTTGTAGTTGTTTTAGTTGTTTTAGTTGTTTTAGTTGTTCTAGTTGTTATAGTTGTTTTAATTGTTCAAGTTGTTGTAGTTGTTTCTTTAGGTGTGTTACTTGTTCAGGTGTTATAGTTGTTTAGGGGTTTTAGTTGTTATAAGTGTTTTAGGTGTTTGTAGGTATTTTAGTTGTTTCAGGTGTTATAGTTGTTATTGGTGTTGCATTTTTTTTAGTTCTTTTAGTTGTTTAGTTATTTTGGTTGTTATAATTGTTATATGTGTTCTAGTTGATGTAGTTGTTTTAGTTGTTTTAGTTGTTTTAGTTGTTCTAGATGTTTCAGTTGTTTTAGTTGTTATTGTTGTTTTAGTTGTTTTAGTTGTTTTAGTTGTTATAGTTGTTTTAGTGGTTTCAGTTGTTCTAGTTGTTATAGTTGTTTTATTTGTTGTAGTTGTTCTTGTTGTTTTAGTTGTTTTAGGTGTTATAGTTGTTATAGTGTGTTATAGATGTTTCAGGTGTTGTAGTTGTTTTATTTGTTATAGTTGTTTTAGTTTTTATAGGTGCTTTAGTTGTTGTAGGTGTTTTAGTCGTTAAAGATGTTTCAGTTGTTTTAGGTGTTATAGTTGTTATAGGTGTTTTAGTTGTTTAGTTGTTTTAAGGGTTTCAGGAGTATAAGGTTTTTTGTTGTTTTAGGTGTTTCAGTTGTTTTAGGTGTTACAGTGGTTGTAGTTGTTTAGGTGTTTCAGTAGTTTTATGTGTTTTTTGTTGTTCTAGGTGTTTAGTAAATTTAGGTGTTGAAGTTGTTCATGGTGTTATAGTTGCTTTAGGTGTTTTAGTTGTTCTAGGTGATTAAGTTGTTTAGGTGTTTTAATTGTTTTAGTTGTTTTAGTTGTTTTAGTTGTTTTAGTTGTCATAGTTGTTTTAGTTGTTATAGTTGTTCTAGGTGTTTAGTTGTTTAGGTGTTTAGTCGTTTTATGTGTTTTAGTTGTTATAGGTGTTGTAGGTGTTAAAGGCATTCTTTTTGTTATAGTTGTTTTAGTTGTTATAAGTATTTTAGTTGTTATAGTTGTTTTGTTTCAGTTGTTGTAGTTGTTTTAGTGATTTTATGTGTTGGAATTGTTTTAGTTGTTATAGTTGTCTTAGTTGTTAGTTGTTTAGTTGTTTAGGTTGTTTTAGTTGTTTCAGTTGTTTTAGTTGTTTAGTTGTTTCAGTTGTTTAGTCGTTTTAGTTGTTTTAGTTGTTATAGTTGTTATAGTTGTTTTAGGTGTTCTAGTTGTTTTAGGTGTTTTAGTTGTTTAGTTGTTTTAGTTGTTTTAGTTGTTTTTGGTGTTGTAGTTGTTTTAGGTTTTTCAGTTGTTTTAGGTGTTTCAGTTGTTTAGTGGTTTTAGTTGTTATAGTTGTTTTAGTTGTTCTAGTTGTTTTAGTTGTTCTAGTTGTTTTAATTGTTCTAGTTGTTTTAGTTGTTCTAGTTGTTTTAGGTGTTGTAGTTGTTTTAGGTGTTTCAGTTGTTTTAGTTGTTTTAGTTGTTTTAGTTGTTCTAGTTGTTTTAGTTGTTTTAGTGGTTTTAGTTGTTTTAGTTGTTTTAGTTGTTCTAGTCGTTTTAGTTGTTATAGTTGTTATAGTTGTTATCGTTGTTTTAGTTTTTCTAGTTGTTTTAGTTGTTTTAGTTGTTTTAGTTGTTGTAGTTGTTATAGTTGATTTAGTTGTTTTAGTTGTTCTAGTTGTTTTAGTTGTTTTAGTTGTTATAGTTGTTATAGGTGTTTTAGCTGTTTAAGGTGTTATAGTTGTTTAGTTGTTTAGGTGTTTTAGTTGTTATATGTGTTGTAGGTGTTTCAGGTGTTTTAGCTGTTGTAGTTGTTTTAGTTGTTCTAGTTGTTCTAGTTGTTTAGTTGGTTTAGATGTTTTAGTTGTTTTAGTTGTTTTAGTTGTTTAAGTTGATTTAGTTGTTTAGTTGTTTGAGTTGTTTAAGTTGCTTTAGTTGTTTTAGGTGTTTTAGTTGTTATAGGTGTTATAGTTGTTAAGTTGTTTTAGTTGTTATAGTTGTTCAGTTGTTTCAGGTGTTTTATTTGTTCAGTTGTTACAGTCGTTTAGGGTGTTTTAGTTGTTTTATTTGTTCGAGTGGTTTTATTTGTTTCAGTTGTTTTTGTTGTCATAGGTGCTTTAGTTGTTTCAAGTGTTTTAGTTGTTGAAGATGTTATAGTTGTTTTAGGTGTTATAGGTGTTTATACTTGTTTAAGGTGTTTTAGTTGTTATAGGTGTTGTAGTTGTTTTAGTTGTTCCAGTTGTTTTTTGTTGTTATAGTTGTTCTTGTTGTTCTAGTTGTTTTAGTTGTTTAAGTTTTTGTAGTTTTTTTTAAGGTGTGTTAGTTGTTTAGGTGTTTTAGTTGTTTAGGTGTTTTAGTTGTTATAGGTGTTTTAGGTGTTTTAAGTATTTTAGTTGTTTCAGGTGTTTTAGTTGTTTTAGGTGTTGTATTTTTTTAATTCCTTCAGTTGTTTAGTTGTTTTGGTTGTTATAGTTGGTTTATGTGTTCTATTTGTTTTAGTTGTTTTAGTTGTTTTGGCTGTCTTAGTTGTTCAAGTTGTTCTAGTTGTTCCAGTTGTTTTAGTTGTTATGTTTGTTATGGTTGTTATAGTTGTTTTAGTTGTTTTAGTTGTTATAGTTTAGTTGTTTCAGTTGTTCTAGTTGTTATAGTTGTTTTAGGTGTTATAGTTGTTATATGTGTTATAGATGTTTAGGGTGTTTTAGTTGTTATAGTCGTTATAGTTGTTTTAGTTGTTTTAGTTGTTTAGTTGGTTTAGGTGTTTTAGTTGTTTTAGTTGTTTTAGTTGTTTTAGTTGTTTTACTTGTTTTACTTGTTTTACTTGTTTTACTTGTTTTACTTGTTTTACTTGTTTTACTTGTTTTACTTGTTATAGTCGTTTGAGTTGTTTAAGTTGTTTTAGTTGTTTTAGGTGTTATAGTTGTTATAGGTGTTTTACTTGTATAAGGTGTTATAGTTGTTTTAGGTGTTGTAGTTGTTTTAGTTGTTCCAGTTGTTTTAGTTGTTTTAGTTGTTTTAGTTGTTATAGTTGTTTTAGTTGTTTAAGTTGTTGTAGTTTTTTTTTTAGGTG
>SDVV010008581.1:0-17138 GCA_016164225.1 Gammarus roeselii | reverse complement strand
ATCTCAGCAACGCATCCCTTAACGTCTCCCATTCTTCCTCCACATCTCTCAGATCCTGTCCTCTCACGTTGTCATATTCTTCCTTCAACGCTTGCTGGAACTCCTCGGCTCTACTTTTCACATTCAGTCCAATCACTTTCACTACTTCTCTTCCTCCTCCCACTCGTTTGTTGCCCTTCCACTTCTGCTCCACTCTTAATCTACCTCCCACCAGCAGATGGTCAGACACTCCTCCACCCTCCCCTCTCAACACCCGCACAACCAACAGCCTCCCCACCACTCTCCTCGATATCAGCACAAAATCCATCAGTGCTCTCTCCACCATCGCACCATGGGCCATCCTTACCCATGTGTACTTGTGAATCTCTAGCTTCTTGAACAAACTGTTCCCGACCACCAACTCCTGCTCCATACACAGACCAGACCTATCAGGTTTTCTCCACTGTCATTTCTACCGGGAACGTCATACCTTCCAATCACATTCTCCACCATCTCATCTCCAACTCTTGCATTGAGGTCACCCAGTACAACTACATTGAAATGACCTCCAAAACTCTCAATACACTCACTCAGGTCAGACCAGAATTGCTCCCTCTCCTTTTAACTCCTCTCGCTGCCAGGTCCGTAAGTTCTCGCAAATGCCCATCTTTCTACGCCTAACTTAACTTTCACCCTCATCAATCTTGGGGACACCTCCTTCCATTCGGTAGCGCTACTAGCCAACCGATCATTCAATATCAAGACCACACCTTCTCGTGCCCTACCTTCCTCCACACCAGACTTTCTTCCACTTACAACACCAAACTCACATCCGCCCTTACCTTTCAACTTCGTCTCACTCGGCGCCAACACATCGAACTTCCTCCTCACAAACATCTCACCAATCTCCCTTTTCTTTACATCACTCGTACTACAGCCACGCACATTCAGCGACCCTAACAATAGGGTTCGGAGAGGCGTGTGCCTCTCCTCCCCCCGCTCGTCTTGCCGTATTCGAGGAAAGGTTTTACAGAGAACAGGATTCCTAGCCCCTTCGCTCCGCCCCGTTTTGTCGCCTTTTACGACACGCTGGGGGTTGCGGTAGCACGATTCTACTCCCGGCTACGGGGCGCCCCTTTAGTCGCCTTCTACGACACGCGGTGGATACGGTAGCAAGATTCTAAAGCCCCGGCTACTAGGCCAGAACTGCATTTTTATCAGTGCCCAAAGCAAAATCTAACAAGACTTGACAAAAAATGATAAACAGATGAAGTTGTATCCCTGTGGTGTAAAGATACGAAGAAATCTACTGCCTGAATAGTGTTCTTAAATTCCCAACATTGACAACCTGAGGAACTTGGGAGTTAGATATCAATTTCACAAGCGGTGAAGTAGGTACGAAATGAAGTAGCCACATGATAACTCACGACGGGAAAGACGAGAGGAAAGACGCGCGTCATTCGTTAGCAGGATTGATGAAGAGTAATGACAAATACTGGACAGCTAAAAGGTAATTTATCTTCAGAACCGACGAAGGCATATGGCAAACCATTCATAAATGGCTGTAGCGGTTAAATACACAGCACCGAAAGTAAATTAGCCTGAAGATGATGTTCCAATTGATACAGGTTGTGTGTCTGTCTGTAACGAAACGAATATTGGTATAAGTTAAAAGACGAATGTGTGGAGGCTACTCGCTCTTGTGCAGCGCCTCCGTCTCTTCTGAAGGAGGCGTTGCCTGCGACTGTGCTCGGTCCCTATCAGTCTTTGGCGGTGGTGGAGGCAGTAGCTCTGGTCTGGGAGGCATCATGAACCATATCAACTGACAATGCCAACACTGGCATCATGAACCATATCAACTGACAATGCCAACACTGGCATCATGAACCATATCAACTGACAATGCCAACACTGGCATCATGAACCATATCAACTGACAATGCCAACACTGGCATCATGAACATTATCTACTGACAGGAGCAAACAAGTCTAGTGTAAGTCTAGCCACGTGTATTATAATACTCTTCCTATTCCCTATCAAGAGCCTCTGCTATGTCAGCTAGCACAACTTTAGGATCAAGGTCAAAGAGACGAGAGAGTTCTACTGCGGAAATCTTCACGGGAGTTCCCGAACCCATATCGACCGTTGTGCAAAGGCCTTCCATAGACACGCGGGTCCTGGGCATGCCGTAACAACTCCAAGGACCCTCCGTGCACTCTTCTCGAGCTTCATCATCCTCAAAAGTGGTATTGGTGAAATCACTCCATGTGAAACTTCTTCGTAGTAGACCCTTGAGGTTCATCGCTGTAGTTCCCTTGGTTGCCGTCTCCGTCGGATGCTGATGGGCGTGCCCGTCCCGACTTGCATGCATATCCTCGGCGTATCTTCCTTTTTCTTCGTATGAAACAAGACCCGGGAGCGAAAGAGAAAGACTTCCTGGCTGTAGATGCTCTCACAGTTCCATGTATGTGCCTAGCAAGAGACACAGATGTTGTAGCAGGAGCAGAGCCTTGCAGCTGCCCCTTCCCAGGTATTGTAGGAGCATCAGAATCAGCGTTGACGAAAGGGAGGTGAGAATGGAGAAAATCGTGGTGTTCTGTCATCAATTGGAAGCTATCGGCCATGTCATCGCAGTAGTGACAGCGATACTTACCGTCGCTGTTAAGTTGACAAGAGTTACCCTCCGTCCTACAAACGGAGAGATCAACTAAGGAGGCGGTCCCCAGTGGCTGCTGGTCAAAGTTATCGTTATCGCCGTTAGCGAACCGAGAGAAGCATGAAGTCTGCCCATTGTGAGACGCAGACATGTGTCGCGGCATGTTTTTTCTGCTCTTGCTCTTGTACAGACTAATGTCGAATCTGAAGGTCTCTTCATCGGTGACGAGGAGCGGCATCACAAAAGGCTGCGGCTGGCCAGGGTGAGCAGTGGTCCCGTGCTGGGTCACCTGCTGACTAAAGCCCATGTAGGAACACACACGGCACTTCACCAGGCGACGCTGCGACCGGATCCGAGCACTGGCTGGCAGCTTGATGACGCTGCACCACCGCGACCCACCGTGCTTTTCTTGTAGATGAGCTTCAATTTCTTTCCTGTCTTAAGACGTCCGTCGGCAGCTGCTGCACCGGTACACTTTCTTCTCTTCTACTGACATATTATCAACAGTCGCCTCTAAGTCACCAGCAATATCTGATTCAGACTCCAAGTCGTCCTCCGACACCGAGGTGTTGAGGCTGAAAGAAGTGGAAGACGACTCGGCATCGCTGGTGACACGGGGCCGTTTGCGCGGAGGTTGTCGTGTTGGTAACAAGACCCCAGCGGGCTCGCCATGCACGGGGTTGGAGCTGCGACTCGCGCGCTTGTTAGGTCTGGCCGTTGTGGCACCTGTGCTGCTCGTCTCGTCGACACGCCTCGGCCCTCTCATACTGGACGCCGATGACGAGCAGGTGGAAGATGTTTCGTCAGAAGCGGTTTCCATCTTCACAAGAGCAACGTTCGGTTTAATTCCTTGGAATGGATCGGAAGGAATGTTTTGAGAGGAATATAAAGAGGTGACGAACTTGAAATCCAATGTCACGACTAATTGTGACTGCAGATAATTACAGGTTTTATTGATCAAATTGACTTTTTTGTTTACCTACAAATTGTATTGAGTTATTTACTGCAGATCTTGTTGCAATAAATCATGTTTTTTTTTAATTTAGCTCAAATTGTTTGATGATTTGATTGTATACTGTATGGTACATTTAGCATCACAAAGGGCTCTTTTTATGTTCGATTTGGATAAGCCAGCATGATAAAAGATAATCTAATATATGCAATTCCAGCACTCAAATCCGGAGGATTGCAGATTATAAGGTTGTGATGAAATACTGGATAAGTAGTGCGTCTTTTCATGAGAGGTCATGGCTTTCTGTAGAGCTTACTAAAGCTCATGTCAGAGGTTTGGAGAGATGAGGCCCTTGATCTAAACTTATCTTTGGATGGGGTGGCTGCTGCCAAAATAAATTATGACCATAGTAGTCCTGAACGAGTGCGCAATTTGGGAAACATAAATTTTTACTTATATTATTGATGTGGATAATAGTAGTGATCTAAGGGTGGTAGACATAAAATTACCCCATTTATCAATTGATTTGATAGTAGGGCTATATTATTCAATGCAACAAAACCATGTCCAAATCTAAGCTCTTTAGGCACAAAAGAAACATTATTAAAATAACAGACCTAACAAGCTGGTTTGATTTCAAAAGAATGTAATAAGGAAGCCACCATCATTGCAATAGTTACCCAATTTTTGGTTTTTCATTCACACATCCCGGCATATATTAATATATGTATATCCCTAGTGTATTTACCTATTTGTTTCTTCCTACTTACCAGAGGAAACTTCTGCCTGTGTACATATTCAGCAAACACATCGCAGGTATGTTGGAATCGAAATGCAAAAATCATTGTTTTAGTGCAAACAATGATGGCACAGTTAAAGTAGCTGTTCCATAGGCCTATCAAGGCTGCGAACACAGGGGACTGTGAGCTTATCATGTTGGTTGAGACGATAACAAGACAATGCCAAGAACTATTGTTTCTGTCTTAGATTATATCAGCAATACGTGGCGACCATTTCTAATAACACCAAGGTTTCTATGAGAATCTACAAATGACAGAAGATTACCACCCAAACTGTACTGAGCCACATCACCCAACTTCAACCAGTTAGAGTTTTTCTGAAAAAAACGCAACCCCACACATTTGCTGGCATTTAATTTTAGGTTACAAGAAGAGGCCACATCATGGATTAGATTTAAATCTTGCTGCAGGGAAGAAAAACCTTGACTAATGTCACCTAAACTTCCCCTAGTGAACTGCAAGTACTTCTTATAATCATCAGCAAAGGCCTTAATCTTACATGACACAGACAATGAGATATAGTTGACATAAATTAAAAACAATCCCGGGCCAAGCACAAACAAGTCTTGTTTCCCTGGCAGTTAGGAAACTTGATATCCAGAATTGTAGCTGAGCAGAAATGCCCAGCCACTACAACTTATGCAAAACAACACAGAGTGGGACACAACATCAAATGCTTTAGAGAAGTCAAGGAGAACAAAGTCCACGACAAGACCCTGATCCACCCACTGGGACACATCTCCATCTCTCTTTGTCAATTTTTGCTCCATCTTGACTACAAAGCTTATCTTAGTGACAATCCTCAGTAGCTGTTTTATTATAATAATGCACTTCGAATGCTATACAAATGGTGATATGCCATTGGATCAAACGGACATTTATTTCTGATGACCTGATCACTTCTGTATCTTTTCATGTTTGTTTATGTTACCTTTGCAGCCCCCCACAGCCCCAACAGCCCCGCCATCAGGGCACGCAGGCATGAGAGGCAGTACACCTCAGTGCGCCAGCAATCTAAAAGAACAGCACAGTACAAGCACTGCAGCAGGACGCTGGTCGGAATGCGCTCAATAGGTCCAAAGAAACCAAAACAACAAAGACAGTCAGCAACACAAACAAAGCCACAATATCACATCAAATTGGGTCTAACAAAACTCATACAACACTGCCTCCAATTCCTCCGCCAGGGCCCTCTTGAAGCGGCGAAGTGAATAACACCACCACCACATCAGCGGGCAGCCGGTTCCACATCTCCGCACAGCAAGAATAAAAGAATCAGCGTTTATAGTCTGTCTGACAGCTAGGAACTACCAGCTTGAAAGAATGCCCATGTGTGCCAACATCCAGAGCTCTCTCAAACAGAGCAGACAAACCTGAATCAACCAAACAATGAAAAATCTTCCAACACTTCACAAGATCTGAACGCAATAACCTCCTCCTCACAGAAAACAACTGCATTGCTTTGAGCCGCTCACCATAGTTCACTCCACCCAGCCCGTAAATCTCCTTGGTCCACCTCCTCTGCACAGACTCCAACAATCTCAGATCCCCCAAATATCCCACATTCCACACACATGAGCAGTAGTCGAAGATGGGTCTTATATGAGTAATAAACAAAGAGATCATGAAAACAGAACTCCTATTGAACGTAGAGGGGAGCAGACTGGTTGCCAGAGTGGGAGCCTTTCTTACAACACTTCTCACGTGGAGATGGAACCGCAGCCTTGAGTCAACAAGCACTCCCAAGTCCCTGAAGGAATCAACAAGCTCAAGTACCAAACCATTCAAATTATAATCAGTTCTATCATCAATCTGCTCCAATTCAAGACGGCCCCTGTAGAAACTCATAAATACACACACACTTAGTCATCCTAACTATCTTATTCTTGTTTCTCTCAAAAAAATACAAATTGTATATAACAGTTTCTGCTGCCCTGGGTTTCAGGAAAGAAATGGCAGAGAAAACTAAAGAAGTCAAGAAAAAAGTGAGGATTATCATAAATTCAACCCACTACAAACTGAAGGACCAGTGGAGAACTGGTAAGTGAGTTTCATGATGAGGAGTTACATTGTTAACATCCGATCTACTTCTTTAATTGCGTCAGTTGTTTTAATTAATTAAGGTGAGTTGATAGAAAATAAACATTCCTACTCAATGGTAACAACCATTATTGTCTCCAGGGTTATGTCAACCAGATTTATCCCTAAAGCTGCTCTGAGTAATATCATATTAACAATTGATTTATGCGCATAATGCTGGTTTACCCAACACCAACAATTTACAAAGCTCTGTTACAGTCTGGTAACACAATTATGAAAATAGTGTCAGTATCTTTTTGTACTCAAAATTGTAAATGGATGAACAGGCAATGAAACAAACTCCATCGATCTGTGTCATCATAACATACAGCTACAGATGCTAGGCCTAATCCCTTAGGAAGAAGGGAGACTAACGGCAAGGCGCCGCTTATACCCTTCTCATACACTCACACACAAACAACCTTAGCTTTTTAACATAAGAAGGTCCGTTCAGGACCCACATATCTTGACTTTAGCTCAGGAGTGTGATCTTACATCAGTGTCAGTTGTGTCATAATTGATTTATTCCCCCCATTTTATAACACCTCTGACATTTTAAACAGTTTCTTGTTGATCTAGGTATTGAAATGTAATTACCTCCTTGCTTACTATCTTGCAACTCAGTGAGTAATTAATAGATACAAATAATAAATTCCAATGACATATAAAGCGCTTGCAACTCCCTTTGTCCCCCAGCAAAGGATCCTGACCTGGTCTGGGCTCAGCACATCAACAACAGAGAAGAATTAGAACAGTATGCATTGGCGTTGATTCACCGAGAAGCACATGTCAAGGTAGGGGCCGGGCACTTGGTAGAGGTCAGGCCCAACAGGTCGGACCTGACAGCTGAAATCTCATAATAGCAACACTGTATAGCTCATAAATTTCTGGATTGGTGAAATTTTTGATCAAAGTTTTGAATGTATATAGGTCTTATAAGCGGGTTTTATAATGCACACAGTACTTATTATTCCAATGCAGCAAACTTATGATTGTACAGATTTCTGGTCTAAATTTTATGTAAACATAGTTGTTAGGGCTAACATCTTGAAGCACATAATAGCAATCCAATGAACCAAGCTTTTGGATTCATGAAATTTGTTTGAAAAAGTATTGACACTTGTTTGATGAACATCTTATTTACCCGGAAAATGTTTCTTGTAATTAATGACCGGCATATCTGTTATCATTAAATTATTGATTTTTCAGTGTTCTGAATTTTCCTTATTGGTTTTAATTGTTTGTCTTTAGGCACAGCAAAGAGTGACCACTACTGAATGGTGCTACCAAGAACTTCAGAAATACTTTTGTGGCGGCAGAAAAGAGAAAAGACGGGACGTGGAACTTCGGAGAGTAGCTCTACATTCACCTCACTTGCTCTCTACACACTGCATCTCGAACTCTGATGCTGTCGCCATGCAGTCAAGAGAACCCTTAGACGCAGTTACTGAAAAGCCTATGAGAACTGAAACAGTTCCGATTGAAAAAGTATCCGCAGGTGAAGATCGATCTGCTCAGCCGATGCAAAGAGGAAGAAAGAGGATGGAAAAACGGATATTGACTAACGTGGATTCCGGATCTTTAACTGAAAGTGCAACTGATAGAATTTTAGCGGAAGAGCCATTAGCCAAAAACATGAAAGATTTTGTTGACTTGGAGATGATTTCAATAAGTAAAGATGTGGCCAGAGGCGGCACTGACCAAGGAACATTTAAGACGAGGTAAAACCAAACTACCAAAGCCAGCCTATGCTGCATGTTGCTGTAACTGTTAATCAGCGTTGTATACAGATTCCAAGGCCGAATTGCCCAGGATGGGAGGTGGCGACAGCAAGGCGCATCACACACCCTCACACTCACACAACTTAGCCTTTTTGCGCTAAGGGGTCCAGACCCCACAACACACACTCTGGGTGTCAAGTGCTGTCCGAGGCCCGTGGCAGCAGCAGGGCCCAGCGTGATTGGTTCACCCCCGCCGCGTCATAATAACCGCCCCCCCCCCACACACAGCTATCCCGTTTCTCAACGAGACGCTAATGGCGGGAAAACACATCAGGGCAGCGTCAAAAATCAACCATTCACAAACATTCTCCACTTACGTCTATTCATTGGATGCTCTCTCGCTTCCTCCACATTCAAGTATCTCCTTCCTAACGCCTGCTTCACACCATCGATACACCCAAATTTCTGTCTACCTCTAGACCCACGACCACTCGCCTCCGCCTTCATCACCTTTTTACCAATCTCCCTTCATCCATCCTCACCATGTGCCCGAACTATCTCAGAACACGCGAATCAACTCAGTCCTTTAACTTCTTCACCATGCCCGTTCTGATACGTACCACGTCGTTAGTGAACCTGTCTCTCAGCGACACTCCAGTCATGCTTCTCAAACATTTCATCTCGAAAACATTCAACCTTCTTCTCTCCTCGGCTCTCCCCCCCCAAGTTTCAGCTCCGTATAGCATTAATAATGTGGCTGATGACTTGCTAGGGGACACACTCATTCTGTTATCCTGCAACCAGATCTCGAGAGAGATCAGGGATTGCTGGTGCTGTGGTGCTGCGTTTTCGTTTATGTGTTGTGGGATGATTGTAAGGACATCTGCGTACGAGCCGATGTGGTTGTTAGGTATAGGGTGTGTTGGTGACGGAGTTGAAAGATGAAGGGGAGAGGACGGAGGCCCAAGGGTACACTATTGGGAAAATGGCATGTTCGTGATGGCTTGTGATTGTAGACTGTGTGTATGTCTGCCTGAAAGGAAATTAGCCAGTCACTTCTTGTAGTTTGACTGGATATGTGTGTCAAGCATTTTGTTTATGAGAATGTGTCTTGGAACTTTTTCGAAGGCCTTACCAGGGATGCGTTGGTCAATGTGAGGTTGGTGGGGAGCGTGTGACCAGAATCCGTGCTGTATAGAGGAAAGTGGCACATGGGCATTAATTTCGTATAGGACCAGTCTTCAAAATTTTCCTGGTATTCGGTAGGAGAGATGTCTGTCTGATGGCTTTGTTGGGTTTCAGTGGTGGCTTTGTTGGGTTTCAGTATGAGTATGATTTTTGCTAGTGTAATAGAATTACATTTTTTAATTGTACTAGAATTCCTTTTTTCGGAACATTAGTAATTAATCGGCAATTAAAATGAAATGCTTAGTGATAAGTGTTACGAGAAGTATTGGGCGAGAATAAGGAGACGTCTGGAGAGGTCTGTTTAGTATAAGGGTTGTAAAATTTGCGAACAGGTGTGTCTAGTTAGTCAATTTTGTCATTACCTCTACAGTCGGTGGTGGGCCAGGAGTTATCGTGTTGGTTGAAGTCCTTAGAGCAAAAGTGTTGATGGCGGTGTTCAGGAAGTCTAAGTGAGGTGTGTACTGCGGTTGACCTGAGCTGGATGGAAGGATGTATATGTTACGTAGATAGTTTTTTTAGGGATTTAGATGAGAATTGATTGCACCTCTACTGTGTGGTCCAGTGGAAGTTGTGCGAAGCTACAAGCACTTGCGTTCGTGAAGTGAAGATTTTCGTATACGAGAGTAATGAGTCTAGCGTCGTTGTTAGGAGGGTCGTGGCGGACTGCTGTGTATCCCAGAAACTTTGGCGTTGTGAATTTTTGGTTGAGTTTTGTTTCCTATAGCAAGGCAGCATGGTGTTTGTGAAGGAAGTGTTTGAGTTCTATTCCTAAAGCAAAGCGATGCAGATGTGGTGGTCGTGTTCTATTTCGATAGCAAGGTGTTGTGGATGTGGTGTTAATGGAGGTAATGTTTGAGTTCTTTTCCTGTTGCAAGGCGATGTGGATGTGGTGTTAGTGAAATAAGTGTTCGACTTCTATTCTAATAGCAAGGTGACGCGGACATGGTGTTTGTTTTCTATCTGTTTCTAACCAATAGTAGACTGCCCTTCCGATTCCTGCGCATATAAGTGCCCCTAGGAAGGAAATCTTGACCCTTGAACATTCCTCTGGTGAGGAAGCAACATACCTCATGACTAGACAGTGACCTATCACTATGCCCTTCATTGTGATGACAAAATTGATGTTTCAAGCCATTAAAGGTGGAAACTGAGCTGAAAGGTGGATGGACTAAGCTAGCTGCGCTTGAGTTATACCACTTTCCCATTTCACTGGTGTTCAATAATCTCAAAGCGCCTCTTTGCGTTTGTAGAAGTCGACACCAAAACCACCGCTCCCCTTCTTGAATTTTGCTTTCCCGTGTATTTTTGGCCGTTTTTGCCCAGCAGAAACTAGTTTTATCCAATTTGTCCTATCAGAATTGTCCAATATAAAATAAAAGAATGACTTTTGTGCTAAAAAGCTAAGGTGTGCGAGTGTGAGTAAATGAGAGTGTGAGGTGTGCCTTGCCGTCAGCCACCCCCCCTACTGGTGTCTGTATCTGTATGATTTTTGATTTACAAGGAGAAGTGGAATTTTTCCATGCTGTCATGAACGTTCTTTTTAGGGAGAGTTCTAGTATAATCGTACCATTAATCTGGGACAATCGTGCGTGGCTTCATACTCCCTACTTGACATAGAATAATTTTTGTCATGTTTTCTAAAAGTCATGCTGACAATTAAATATGCATATATTGTGTTTGCTTTTCAATGGTAGAGATTAGTAATAAAGAAGTATTTTTCGGCACGTGTACGCTGTTACTCTAAAAGCCATGTATTCATTCAACCACTGTTATGTGTTGCTATCACTACCTTTACCCTCCCCTACAAAATCTTGTTAATCTTCTAATTGGGTGGAGCAGTACAAAATTGAACGCGTTGTTGCAGGGACGACAGCTTGGCAAGCGACAGCCGTCGGCTCCGAGTACTGGACGTGGGGAGCTGCTACAACCCCTTCAAAGTGTACTCTGACCTGGACGTGGTTGCCCTCGATTTGCTACCAGCCACCAAGGTACATATTAGTCACGTTCAACACAGTACCTCTGTGGTTAGTATGGGTGTTATAGCCCCTTGCTTTCACTCATCATTCGTTCACTACATTGTATGTTTCTGGTCACTCATGTTATATAATCTGAAGATCTTGATCTTATCACCTTGTTAGATTACTCGCCTCGATACGAACTCTCGTATGTTACTTTGTTGAGGAACTTTTTTCTGTTTAACCTTTTTAAGTGTTTCCATTAGCGACCTAAAATGTTACCCTCCGATTATGTTATCCTTACATTTATTGCTTCCTTGAACATTTTGAAGTGTTACCCATTAAAAAGAAGACCTGGACCGTTTGTTATTTGTCTTTGGTATCAGAGTGTCTTGGGTCTCTTATCAGACAACGTCATGGGCTATGTGTTTATTTTACAATCGTTACTCTCGAATGGGCGCGTTTTGAATGATTCGATTGTCCAATGAGGAGTCGACTCTACTGTTTATGACCCTCGTAGGGGCGTTATCCACATCGGTCCTACTCGAATTATATTTTTTTAGAGACCGTCTAACATCCATTACAATTGACAGGCTAAGAACAAAAGCACTCGCATTGCCAGTTTGGATTTTCACAGATACCTAGTTACTTGATATTCGGATCATTACAGAAGTCCTCGTGAAGACACTGAAATATAAGTGAGCAAAAAGGGAGTCCCCTATACACACCTCAATTTAGTATTCATTACCGTTTTTATAATGTACATTTTGCTGACCTTGGATTTTTCTGACGGTACAACCTCGACGGTCCTGGCGTCATCTAGCAGTATACCATGCGGAGCCCCTACAAATTTGGGTGGAGGTACCGTAGACGTTGAGACGTGCATAGCTATGGTATCATCTGAGTTCATTAACACAAGAGGCAGTTAGACAACGTTTTGTCGCGTGGCAGCTTCTGATTGGCGTTTTCAACACAGTTGCCGCATGGCAAAACGTTCTCTTCGCAGGCGATAACTGCCTCTCGTGTAAATGAACTTAAATGATGCCAAGGATTTGAACGTCTCAAAAAGAACAGCTACGGTCCTCCACCCAATTTTTTTCTGGGGCACTGCAGGGTGTATCGCCACATGACGCTAGATTTCATCAGTTGGGCATAGGGGGTGAAAGACTAATCTAACTATGTAATAACTTGTTCTTCACCAGGGTCATCTCATGGTGGCCGAATTGAAGCGTTTTTTTCCGAACTGCGTGTGATCCCACAATGAGGCTCATCAGCAATGGACTACCGTTTGTTCAAGCGAAGGGCTATTAGTCACGCGTTTCAAAATTATTGTCTTCTAAAATAATGTTTATAAATAATGATATGCGCTAGTATCACATTCTACCAACGACATACAAGGGTTTCATCCAGTTAATTAATGAAACGATTGCTTCATCCATTGACTGCAATTGAGACGAGCAAGGCAGCCTGGCACGCTAAGCAATCGTTCACCACGGCTACAAGCTGTCCTCCAAGTATGATCATTCATACTTGAATATATTGTATAGTATTTTTTTCTTCTTCCAGGATACATATCAGTGCGATTTCCTAAAGCTGACTATCACCGAACCTAGTGAAGCGATCTCCGAGACTGCTTCCTGTCTTCCCGGCGTAGAATCTCTTAATGTTCCTGGTGAAGGGGCGGCACCTGCAGCGAAAGGTTCACCCAGCAGCAGAAAAATTCTATCTCTTCCTTCAAATTCATTTGACGCGGTCATTTTCTCTTCCTTGCTGTCGTACTTGCCGTGCCCAGAACTAAGGTTATTGTGCTGCAAGCAAGCGTACCGCTTGATCAAGCCAGAGGGCGTTCTAGTAGTAGCTGAATTGGACCCACGAAGCAGCATAAGATATGGCTATTTCTTCAAGACTTGGTACATTGCGCTCTCATCCCTTGGTTTCTCTCGCGTCAAATATCAAAAGACTAGGGATTTTTACGGAATGTTGTTCCGCAAAGACAAGTACCCGGAAGCACATCAGCTCCGTTCAAAGTTTATACTGGATAAAATGAATTTGAGAAAAAAGAACATTGTCTCCCAAAACCCCAAATCAGAAGCCCTTGTCCGGCGCCGTCAACAAATCAAAGATTTTGACCTGGATAAGGCTCTGACAGGATTGTGGCACCGGCTTGATATAGCAGATGTGCGACATGAACAGGTGACTCCCACACGTACAAAACCTAAATCTGTCAAAACGCCTGCTTGTTCGTCTAAACCCAGTGTGGATAGTCAAGTTAAACAGAAATTACCTCTGTCTTTAGGACTATATTTGGATGCGATTAAAATATGGATACGGAAAATTATGGTAACAAAAATGGACAGTTGAACTTGCGTTTCAGACTATGGCAAATAATGAGGTAATCAGTTCAGTTAAGATGTCCTATGGCTGGTTATGACTTGATTCCTAGTTATGAAGTGATTGATGGTGTTTCATTTCGGACAATTTTTTTCTTGTTTCGTTGCTTAGTCTTACGTGGGGAAGGCAACATTGGAATGCTTTGAGCAGAGGCAGTATCCTAACCAATGAGCAGACTGTACAAATTGGAGCTTTCCATCGCATTCTTCTCTTGGCTTCAGAAGCTGTTATGCTTGAAAAAAATCGTGGTTTAGTTTTTTTTTTCAAGTAAGAGCCATCCACCGCTGTATGCACAACAACGCTCTATGACCAAGCAACGTCTGGTTAAAGTTATCAACTTATTCGAGAGAACGACCATCATTTCTTTAGAGCGAGAGCAATAAGCACTTCGCGCCTCCCCCTGACGTCCTCGTAAACCACCAAGTATCAGTTCTCCCTTTCTGAAGATGCGTTTTGCTGCACTGTTGGTGCAAAGTTTTATCCCTCTACCGTCCCACCATTCAGGTTATGGTTACACTCCCTCCTTTTGGTGCACAAGAAGGTGAGCCTCCCACTAACACCGGGGGATTGTTTGTATAAAATATTAAATTCGAGCCCCATTGAAAAAAGCAAAATTGAGTTCAGATTTTGATGTAGATTGAAGGGAAATGAAGTATAAATGGAAATACATATTTTATCATCGGTACAAAGAGAGAAGTTTTACCATCCGTCATCCAGAACCGGTGGTTCAATGATGGGAAGAACAAACCCCTACGGAGAATGGCTAGTAGCCCCTCTGGAGTAGTAAAAATAACAAAGATACCGAAACACTCCCACCGCCAGTTAACACGACCGCAGCCTGTGACAGAAATTTGCAACAGCCATACTTGAAATACAAAATACCAAGAACAAACTGATTGGCCTTCCGAGCTCAAGACTGAGGACAGCTCAGCACTTTCCAGTGCAATCGATAAGAGTCTCACAAAACTTGAGAACCGTCTTGATTTGTGGTCCTCCAACTAAACATACTGATGAAGAGACGATTAGCTAAAGAGCCGCGACCTGCGCGCGTGTCTCCACCTCTGCCCCAATGGCAGCCTTACTGACCCCCAGCCCAAAACCATCCCAACCGGACGCCAAAAAAACATGAGAAAATAAAATTTCCGGATTTGACCAGCACAACCTGTTCAACAACAATTCTGACTTTCCCGATCACTTGTAAATCCCATTTGCTGTGATGATAATCACATTTAATACCAGGACAGATTGAACCTTTGTCCGTACACTTTACGAGAAGAACAACTCCATTACTCGCCGACCAGCTTTAAACATCACCACCACCAACCCTTCAGAGTGAAGATCTACTTTCTAAAACCACCCTGTGAAATTAAGAGGTACCCGAAAGAGCAATCTGATGAGATCTGTGTTGAAGCATACATCGCGGATCATAACGTCAAAAAGAAACATCACTACGGCCTTTCTGCTAAATTTTAACTGCTCAACCCAACCAAAACACTGACGGGCACACGAAGGAAATTTGTTATGGAAGACCAGGTGTTTACACTGTTCCCTAGACGACCATGACAGAATGATGCTCTATCGGGCACATCCGAAAACCCCTTGGCTTCTACTGCAAAAAAAAAAAATGGGCATCTCACGGGATGATAGAGCAATTTTGTGTTCACCTATCCATTACGAACAAGCACATGTTAATCCCTTACGTGTGCTGGGACATTAAACTCCACATTAGATGGACTCAAAATTGTTCGTGTAACGTAAAGTTAAAATCGGTAATTGGTTAAGTTGTACCACCCAGACCCGCGACGAAAACCGGGGGTCCAATGTGGGGCAAGAACAAACTCCATCAAAGTAGGACCAGTAACCCCTCTAATGTGCACAGCAGCAAGATGCCATTATCAAAGAACGGAAACCTCTCCGCGTCTTAAAAATAAATGAAATGGTGCACGATATGTAAGGTTTTAGGGCGTGACTGGAGGGACTCAGAAAAATTTGATCAATGATGTCTACGAATTTGAAAGGGGGTGGTGAGGAAGTTTGAGGCCAAAGTAGATTCACGTGTTCAGCCTGCAATGATTTGCGTTGAGGCTTCGGCGGACGCTTGGGAAGCGGGATGAACTTGAGTGGGAAAGGCCTGGTTTGTATGACGCAGCTGAGGTAGACCAGTAAAAGCTGTCTGTGCCTTTTGCTGGTCCTGATCTCTAACCTCACTCTTAACTCGAAATGTGTGTTTCGGGATCCTGGCTGGACCCTTTAGCGCCACACAGCTATGTTTGTTTGCGTGTGCGTACATGAGACGAGTGTGAGCTGCACTTTGCCGTCGGTCACCTTCCTTTCTGAGGGTTTTCAGCCTTGTGTCTATCTGTAACATCTTGATATTTGAAGCCGGCATGATGTTGTACGGAATAATTATTTTCTCATGCCTTTACTTGGAGCTGTCGTTAACAATTCAGAAGCCATTACAAACCTCAAACCCCTATCGATCACAGCTAAGACTCGCGTCAGGGCTCCTGTGGACATGCACCCCTTAATCTAATCTTATATGGAGCTTGTTTTTGTAGCATGAAACATCTCGGTTAAGTTGTGTTATGTCGTGTCTTTAAAAGAACTTGCGCCGATGTAAACCCAATCACTGGCATCAAATCTATAGATCACACGTTAACTCGGAAGAGTTTAAATTCTTAGAAAGGGTATCAATGGAAAGAAGACGGCTAAGGGGTCTGCTCGTTGAAACATATAAATATCGGAATGGTGTACTAAAGGTTTGACACATCAAAATAAGAGGAATAAAAAACATGGACCAAAACTACAGTTGAAACCATTCAGAACAGCGTTTGTCGAAGACTTCTTTTCAATCTAAATTAAACAATCTGGAACCGGTAACCACCTTTTGTGAAATGTTAACAACAGTGACTTTCAAAAACAGTTTTGACAAGCACTGAGAGATCAAAATACAGCCCCACCGAGTTAGAATGGTGGCAACCGGTGCCCCAAAACGAGGCAACCTCTGTTGAAACCCTACAGCGGTCTGCAACTTTGAAACCGGGCAACACATGTTGGTTGGGCTTCTAGCACTGCATTGGGGTGGATGGATGCTTATTCATTTTATAGATCATTAACACTTTATTTTAGTATTTTATTATTTCTTCTTGCTTGGGCTCTATTATTTTTCTCTGCCCTTTTTTCATGGTGATGAATTTTAAATTTGTTATCATTATTATTATATGTAACGAGGTTGGTTGAGAGAAGGTGACCCAGGGAGAGGAGGTACTCGTGGGATCCGCGGGACTCGAGGACCCGGGGTTTCGGGAGCCCGGGGGACTTGGGAGACCGGGTGGATTTGGGGTGGTCCACTTGGATCTTTCTGGGGCCCTTTGGGACTCCCTTGAGACCCTTTGGGAGCCTTTTGAGAAACTGTG
>SDVV010008580.1:0-17139 GCA_016164225.1 Gammarus roeselii | reverse complement strand
CGATTCAAGTTTTCACCGGAGCCAGAACTCGAGTCATTGACTCCATGAGACAAACTCATTGTCAATGTGCCACGACGGATGTATGTATAAGTTTCAGTTCAGATAAGACTGATAAGACTAAGAAATCCAAATCCAGATATGACTAAGAAATCCAAATGAAAACCCTGTTGAACTTTCAGGAGTTTGAACTCAAACACCAAATACCATTTGAATTAATGAGTACGACCTTAAATACTAACACCGACTCACTGATTGGGAAAAACAAAAACGAAAACAATATAGTTTTCAATAAATGATTCCGATACTGAAAAATGTCAACAGCAGGCGAACATACAAACATACCAACACACAAGGCATCAATTATATTTGCAAATGAAGCACTGAAGGATTTCAAACGACATCCTATTTGCTCTGCATGATTAAACTCTTTGCTATAACAACCACCTCGTCTATAAAAGAAGACCTCTCGTCTATAGGAGAAGATTGAATGCTTACGAGACGAAATGTTTGAGGATTATGACTGGATTTGATTAGAATGGATTAGCGGTTTATTCGTACATGAGGAGCATGGCTGGATTAGATTAAAGTGATGCTGAGGAATAGGATTCATAATAAAACGTTGCTCGAATTAGAACGGAAATGGTGAAAAAGTTAGAGGACAGAGAAGATTTAAGTGTTCTGAGAAGATCTGGGCACATAGTGAGGATAGATGTTAGGAGATTGGTGAAAAGGGGATGAAAGAGGAGTTGCGGTGACTTAGGCCTAGAGGTAGACCGAGGTTTGGGGGGATGACTGGTGTGAAGAAGGCGTTAGGAAGGAGAGACATACTGTATGTGGAGCGGTAACAAGATAGCCTGCAATAGAAAAGCATGACTGGTATGAAGAAGGCGTTAGGAAGGAGAGACATATGTGGGGCGGTAACGAGATAGCGTGCAATGGATAGGCAACTCATTGATAAACGGGAGGGACGAGGGTGGGGGGAGGGTCAAGTTACTATGACGCAACAGGACTAAAACAGTGAGTGTTGTCGGGCAATGCTGCTGACACTGATCTCGGACCTCACCCCTGACCCGAAGTGTGAGTTGCCGGGTTCTGGCCTGACTTTTCAGCGTCGAAGGGCCAAGTTTGTTTGCGTGTGAGGGCACGAGAAGAGTGTGAAGTGTGTATGGCCGTCGCACCCCCACTTTTCTAATGGTATGGGAAATTCAGTCATGTATCTGAATTTGTATGATTTGCATGCTGAGACAAAGACCAACAGTTTTGTTTACCCATTCGACTGAGGTGTAATAAAAATCTTTGAAAACTTTGTAGTTCTATTTACAAAAAGATATGTATTGCTGGATGTTTATTATAGAGATAGCTATTTGTTACTATCGCTAAATGTTGCTAAATTTTATCTTCAAATAACATATTGCTTTTATTACTTATAACGTGGCTTATTTGTTAATAAAAGGAAGATTGGCAAAATATACTGCAAAAATTACGCCCAAAGGTTACAGGACAGGACTTCTTTGTACCTAATGTTCAAATAGTTAATGACAAGATATTTGAACCTAATGTTAAGTCTCGCCAACCTTCATTTGCCACGCCGATTGTAGAATGCTATTTCAGAAACGGTGACAATATTATTGTTATCAAAAAGCTTAAGCATGTTGCACAGTTGGTACCTCCAAGCTCGCGAGAAGTAGGTAAACAATAATCAAATTACCAAAAGAGGCAAGTATTTACCTCCCTCGACTCCATGCTACCCCTAGCTTGTAGAGTACAAACAAATCAATTTTGTCACTACAACTTGATTGTTATTATCATGATAATAGGAAATATTTTTTGCAGTTGTGTTCAACGGAAAATTAGAGTAGATTTTCTCAAATATTGTAACTTTAATGCCATGTGTGTATCAGCGTGTTGAACACGTGAGGTCCACATAACAACTGATTATGCCGTCATTACCAAAAAAACTTGTTAGAGTACTTTCTTCGAAGTCTTGAATCCTCAAGTAACTCATAAAAAATTTGTGCACACTATTGTGATGTGTAGGCGTAAACTGGGCATTGGAGTTTATTATATTAAAGCCATGAAATGTGGAATATAATGCCCCTGAATATCAGGAATGGTTCATCACCAGCTCCCGCAGACAAGAAAATTCTCGGTCCAACTCGCTTTCTTCAAGTCAACTTTCATCACAGCAGAAAACTAGTGAGGTGTTTCCAACACAAAAACATTTATTCGCCGTCCAACAACAACAAAAATCGCCATAAAACATTTTGTTATCGTCCAACACCGAAGAGAAAATAACAAGCAGAATATCGAGGCCTTGATGAATTCTTTTGTGCTGGAAAACTGGTGGTAAAAACATTAGAGTTGTAACAATACGGAACTCGCGGGAAGAAACATATTAGTACGTTGCCAGGCAGTCATTTCCTAGGATGCAGCTCTGAAACCGATAAAGTGGATTGTGACGTCATAATTTGTCCTCAAAACACGACAGCATCTTCAATGACCCAAAGCCATAAGTGGATTATTTTATTTCCTTCATTATCAATTACATTATTTGAATCCGCGAGCTGAGAGAATGAATTGAATTCGTCGCAGCTCATTTCACTAAACTGGGCCGCCGGTTCACTAAACTGGGCGCCGGTTCGTACTTTATGAAGCAAAATTTATTGAGTATATGATTACCAATGATATAACAGACAACGTTCATTTTGAGGTAAGAAACACGAATATGTGATGTTTGTAAATCATGAATACACGTGGTTGGGAAATCACGACTATTTTGCTTTGGGGAATCACGAATACATGGGGCTTGGAAATCGATATGTGCTAACATTTTGCAATTATATGTCTCAAGCAGTATATGACTACGGAGGGCTGAATACACCACCCTAATAGTGCATAAAACAAAAATACAGACTATGGTTATTATTTGCTGATTATTAATGATAGATTTTATATACTTCAGAGTCTAGCTACATCCTTTTCGAATAATTTTGCTAAACATTACCTCTGCGTGAGTAATATGCAGTAGTTAAAAGGACAAGAGATAAAACAAACGTCAATCAGCCAGCCTCGCTACTCTCCCCCCCCCCCACACGCTATTCC
Organism: Gammarus roeselii; assembly: GCA_016164225.1. Taxonomy (NCBI): domain Eukaryota; kingdom Metazoa; phylum Arthropoda; class Malacostraca; order Amphipoda; family Gammaridae; genus Gammarus; species Gammarus roeselii. Next base: position 14,037 of record SDVV010008580.1, on the reverse strand, counting down.
CTCCTCGACGGGACCGCGTGTGAAGTAATGCTGTAAAGAAGAAGTACGACCTCCTGACCACACATGAACCACGTTGGGTAACATGTATTGGGAACGCGAGTCTTGTATGCTCCGATAAAAAAAAATGAAAATTACACACACAACAAAAGGTAGCAACAACAACGGCATTGGAGACTAAACATAATACTTCTCAGTTCTGTTATCATTTAACCATACACCCAGACGCAATGCAAGATAAACTCAGCAAATAGTTCAAATGACCCTGCCAGCCACCGTCAGCCTATCATTCGATGTTCAAATGAAACTTTTCAGGTCTACATTGCAACATTAACAGTTCCTCCTTCTGACATTGACAGCAGCTCTTCAGTATTCGTCACAACTCTCATCAACCCATCCTACGCTGTAAGGCAGTTTGTCGGCTCACCACCACCTGTTTACCGCGTTGGGAGATTAAGAAAGGCAATGTTGTTGGTTCACCACCACCTGTTTACCACCTTAGGGTAATGTAAGGAGTGCGTCAGCGGGAAAAAATATGTTAGTGCAACTGATGACACCGTGGTTTTTGGTATTCGATGGGTTTTCAATGAATCAAAACAAAACATGCAGCCTCACGTTCATATGTGATGTTAAGAATTGCATGTCGATGGACGGGAGCACAGTGTGCAAGCTTAAGAAACCCAGAGAAATATTGTTTCAGGCTTTCCTTGTCGACTAGCAGAAAAATGTTATGCCACAACTTAATTACCTTTTCAACAAATGTTTCGGTGTTAGGCGCTGTGGTTTGTGGGAAAGTCGATCGGAAATATATTTTAGTCAGGGTTTGTTTCCATGAACACTTTATCGTAGCCGAGCTCAGTAACAGCGATCCCCGGTGTCATGGTGGGCAGATTGTCTCGCGATCGCGGCTCCCCTTGCAAAGCATATAATAAGGGACCCCCAGGGCATAGTGAATGTACAGCAACTACCAAAACATGGTCATTAATATCATAATTATCAAATGATTTCTTTACCGTGGAACAGCTCTTCCAGCTTGTGCTGGTCAAATAGAAGAATATACCTATATCAGTTTGAATAGCAGTTTAATAACAGCATAGCGACGTTATAAACTTTCACTCCAAAACAAACATCAAATTACAAAGCAGCGGTCTAAACTCATTGACCGAAACGATGACTTGTTTTGCGTCGTATCATTGGTCTGACATTATCAGAATAAAACCAGTTCAGTTAGCATCAGCTAATGTGGCTAACATTTAATCCTTTACCGACTTTAAAAAGCCCACTATACTACAGCCTCGAAGATGCTGTTGCATGGACCAGCCTTCAGTACTTACCGTTGGCCGGGGCCTCACGGCCGAGTAAAGTAATTAAAGGATTCGACTTTGTTGGAATGAAATTATGACGCTCTCTGGTCAGAGAATACATTCGGAATAAAACAAGACTCTAAACAATGACAGGGTCAAATTGTACTCTTTTGCCTCGAAAATTGTCTCGAATTCACTTTAAAACTTGAATGGTCAGGCTGTCTAGACATAATGTTTTATTCAGTTACCTCAGTGTGGACGAGCAAAGGCGAACAATAATTTTCCAATTAATGTTGGAAAATATTTTTTTGTGCAAGACCCGTGAAACACTAATTCAAGGTAAAAAAATTACTTTCTTCATTAAATACAAATTTAAGTAAAATTTTATAATAGTGGAGTAAATGCATATCGAAATGATCTCATTCACGATCAATAGTTAGTTGGGGTAAAAAAATTGGAATTATTTTCTTAAGTGTAAATAATTAGTTTTTTGCACCAGATTTTTCTTACAGAAAAGGTATACTGTCACGCATCAACGTTGACCATGTTATGTTAAATTGTCTTGAAACATTCTCGCAATTTCTTGCTCATTTTGAGTCATATTAATAACATATCCCCCAACCCCTTCAGTCCCGAGATGTGTTCGGTCCCTCTTGCAAAGGAGTGCGAGCGGCGCCTTGCCCACTCGGTGTATCAAGGCAGGAGAAGATATTCACGGCTCATCGAAAATGGTATATTTTGTGTAATGACCCTAACAGGCTGAGTGTGCCGCAGGTGAGCGGGCGCGATGATGTTCCTCCAGTCCATTAGCCGTCGCTGGGAGCCTGGAGGAACCGGTGGGATGTATTGTGTACACACACTCACACACACCTCTCTATCTCTCTCGTTGACAATTCGAATTGCGGCATGTGACAATTGGATTTCCCATTTATTCGTACCATTGAATGCGTCATCATTTGATGTCATGAGACTATTTTGTGATAAGCTATGCGTAGGTGAAACTATTCTCCACCTCGCCCCAAGTCGGTCACAAGCGTCCCAACATTCATGTGTCGGTGACTGGGGATCGGGCGGAGCGCTGGTCACGGTTTCCACCCCCGCATGTTGACACCGCATGTTGACACACAACTTCCACCGCATGTTGACACCGGGGATGAGCAAAACTAACAACTACTGTTATACGAAGCAGTTGGGTGAATTCCTACATGAGCGGGGAGACTAAGTGCCCCCCAATGGGTGACGAAATTGACACTAATCAAAATATACTGATTGCGGGAAATTCAATGCGAAGGACCTTAAATGAGAAGGACCCTATACTGTATTTGAGACTATTAAATTCTCATCGCCGATCGCTGTCACTCTCCATTTGCAGCTTCCGAAAGGAAGGACGTCCCTTTACGATAATGAATTACTTAGATGGAAAAAATATTATCACACCCGAAATGCCTCCCATCGCTCAGTTCATCTTAGCTGCCGGTGTTTAAACGGAGTTTTTTCTTGAAATTGATTTATATTAACTCTCAACCGACGCTGACAGGTCCCAAATGTATGTAATGATCGATCAAAATGCTCATCTAATAGATTTGGTCTAATACAACGATAATATTAAACACATTTCACACACAGCTAGAAACCTAAAAGAAAAGTTCATCCACCCAAAACAGCGGCCTCATCCCCACCCGCTCCCAACAGCTGGGAAACAACACACTAAGGGTCAATATGGTAAGAGAAGAGGTGCTCTCCAATGAACAAGCGTCGGTGAGCAGTGTCCCCTTCGTTGGAACAAAGAAGGGTGTGTTCTTTATAGTTCGTCTTCTAGAACTCATTGCATTATTTATTGATTAGAGTCACATCTACTGCACATCAAAATGTCGTGACTCAAATGAACTATTGTATATGTGTTCGTTATTTTGCCCTGTTACAGGCACTAGTGAAGAATTCAGAACTAGCAGCTCCAGTGTTTGTGTTGTTCCATTCAAATCGACGAGTATTTATTGCTACAGTCGACAACAACAGTTTATCTGCCTTGTCCATCGAGAACAGACTTTCGAAAAAACCTATAGATTTTTTATTTGAATGCAGTCCAACAAACCTTCGGTACATTTGTGCTCACATTATTAGGATGAGTCTTTTCTTTATGAAAAAATATGTTCCAGAATATTTTTTTTTGACTGAGCATCAACAATAATAAGCCAAATGCTGTTCTATTTCAAATATCCGTGTCTATTTGGCCGTGAGCGGTCGCAAATGAATTATTATATCATCAAAATAATATGAATTATTGAAGAAAATGAATTATTGAAGAAAGATGTGAATTACTGAAGAAAAAATATATAATTATCGTATCCTGGTCAGCTTGAGTTGGTACAATTGGCACCAATATATAAAGTGTAATAAGTGAGGAGTCATTTAACAATAACTTTGGACGAAAAAGACTTCATTTTTTTCCGTAAAGATTGAAATTGTAAGCTTTTAATGTTAAAATGATAAGCACAAAGTGAAATACCAGATGCCTTTGAGCTTGAATTGAGAGTAAAATTTTCTCGCAATAATTGGACTACGATTGAAATACACACCCAATACATATTTTTCTTATGAGTTTCTCCAACTTTGCAGGCTACAGTATATCCTCGAACATTTCCAACTTGGAACAAAAGGCTTGTCTTCAAATACTATATATTGTATTTATTCCCAAATAAGATTTACTCATTGAAATATACTAATGAAATACCTTGGTGTGCTCCAGTTCGAAAAAAAAAATGCTCAGATAGTGAAATCCAATATGCACAATAATATTTTTTGCTGCTTCCGGATTCCTTTTCTGAGGACAGCAGAAAACTGAACTCCTGCATCGGTGAACACTTGTCACGTGTGTTCAGCAACGTTTGCATTCCAGAAACACGATACACATTCAGATGAGGCTGGGCAGGGTTGCTGTTGAGGATGAATAACTGCGCTTGGAGGCGACCCGAAGTCGTTTTGGACTCAAAAATATGGTACGGAAAACGTGCCCGTGCACCTATCATTAAATGTGTTTTTCTTGTGTGCATCTAACCTCCTCAGTGCTCTGAGGCAGCAAATTCTTACATTGGATAAAATTATGTTCCATGACACAGAATTATGGCATTTAGCAATTTTTTCCCCTATAAGTAGTCTGTGTTGATTACTATTATATATTTTCAAAGGAAAATAAATAATTGACTGATATTTCACTTGAAACCATTCCGAATAATTGTTGAGAAAAATATTTCCAGCCAAGATACAAATAATTTCGGACCATTTATCAGGTTAAGTGGTTATCACTAGCAACTTCGACACATTTGAAACCTGCATTGACATACACTGGGAAAACTTGAAGACGAATCCACACATTGCAGAGATGAAATGGCGGAAGCACTGTAGCAGTTTAGTCTTGCGGCAGGCGGAACAAGCCCCGGCATGCAACCACTAGGCTGGGCTAGTAGAACTGCAATCTTGATGTATTATCAGAATGAAGTCTTCAGCCCGTTCAAGGCCTTCTAACTGTACTTTGCACGAGTTACTACTCATTAGGTCGTTTGTATCGTACACTCAACACTGACGACATTATAGGAGAAAAAAATACATTTCGGCGCTTTGAAGTTTTACAATTGAATTCAAATGATGACTCAGTTACCCTTTTTCTGTATAGTTGACACACTTGCCTTTTTTTACTTTCTAGTTTGACTGAATTACCGTTTTTAACGTGGATAGTCAGTACAGGTATAATATACATGGCAGGGTTCATTAATTAGACATCCCTCACTTGGCCTAATTACAGCTTGATTCTTCCGTTCAATTTTTTTTGTTTCTTTTCCGATAATTGCCATCACATGGAATGAATGCGAGTCACTAAGATTATACACCAAATATCCCTCAGATTATCGGAATCTTTTTCAGCATTAATGTGTATTTTATAGTAACTCAGTGACACACAAAAAGCATGAGCCAGTTATTTCGCGTTCAGATTTCTGAAACATTTTCAAACCCACGTCATCGCACATAAGAAGTTAGGAAACCTTAAAATTTATGCCGAATGGGTCATCGAATGCTTCTAAGCTTGCACAAAGTCACTCAATGTGGTGAATGAGAATGAAAACTAAATAACTTTACCAACCATGTGAATTGATTTGAGAAATTTAATTTGGGAGTCGTTGAGACGACGCTGGATATTACAATTATTCGAATATAAATACACAAAAGATCAGAATGGAGAGATTGGTCTTGAAAACTGAATGTGTGAATCTAAAATGAAAACCTCAGTAAATGTTACCGCTCTCCATTTATTTTTCGAAGTAATATTTAAAAGATTACAGAGGATGAGATGAGGTTTCTTTTGTATAATATTATAGTTGTAGCCAACCGTGCACTTTCGAAACATGGCATGAGGGAATTCCTGCAACTGATGTCATTACTGCTTCCCTAATCTCACAAACAAATTAACAATAGAAAACATGGAACTCACCAGTCGAAGTTATTTTATAGTATTGTGATATTCATTGTTGTGTCAGTTTCAACTCAGATAAAGCAATAATTATTTATATTGTCGAGCAAGCTCAAGTGTTTCAGAGCAAGGAACAATTTGTTTCTATTTATATGCATGTATTAAAAGATATACTTTCTATGATGTGATTAAAAATTACTGTCTAGAAAGGGTATAAGTGAGTCGTGTTCTAAATGCAATCGTAAAACATAAAATGGGTGAAATGCTACATCTTCGTTTTTAAATGTCGTAAGGGTTTTGCGTGTCACTAATGAATGGTAACGCGTATATAGTACAGTATATACGCCTGAAACCAGTTGAAGAGTCCAGTCGTGTTGTTCTTCAAATTTGCAGTACTTTGCAGTCTAAATGTGGAGTCCACATTGAAGTATTTCGGTAAGTATTTCCGCTATTTTATCTAAGTAACTATTTCCGCTATTTATCTAAGTAAGTATTTCCGCTATTTTATCTTAGCATGGGGTAAAACAATCTCCCAGTGAATGGCCATGGCGGGTTATGATGGTGTCAACTTTGTTTATAATAATTACATAATCTATTTATTGATTTTAAAAAATGTAAAACTTGATATGAAAGATTTTGAAAAAAGTTTCAAAGATAATTTGTAGATCTTATTTTTTCCCTAAATTAATCGGTAAATATTATTTTCATCCTTTCATCCCAGCACGTCATCAATATTGAGTAAGCGTCACGTAGTAATTATATCGAGGAATGTTGTTGCATATCGTCATTCAATGTCATGGACCAGAGTATTATCCAATATAAGCGTTTGTTGGCACATAGCGTTGAGGCTGACATTGGGTGATGGATGACAAGATGTAGCAGCATACTGTCATCGCCCGAACTGATGAGGCAGCATCCGGGTGATGGATGACAAGATGTAGCAACATACTGTCATCGCCCGAACTGATGAGTCAACATCCGGGTAATGGATGACAAGATGTAGCAGCATACTGTCATCGCCCGAACTGATGAGGCAGCATCCGGGTAATGGATGACAAGATGTAGCAGCATACTGTTATCGGCCGAAGTAGCACACAGTTAAAAAAAACTTTATTGCTACTAACGCCAACACGTTTTTCGTTTCATACTCCGGAACCTCGCACCACTTTGTGCCACCTCCAAGCGCAGTTAATCATCCACAGCAGCAACCCTAACGTACCGTATTTTAATTTGTGTCGTGTTTCTGGAATGCAAATGGCTCTTGAGAATATTGCAGCCATAGCGCGTGGAATAATAAGCAGCTCGTTTGCAGTACAGGGTCTGGCGGTCAGACAGGCTAGCAGCGTCTTGACGTGCGGGCATTATGGGAGGTGAGAGGATACAGAGGATTGTGCAGGACTTACTCATATGTTCTGCACCACTATTGGTCCTGCAGGTCGTGAATCCATTTTGTACGCGAGTAGATTATATTTGTGAATAATACATACATATTAGGGAGATTTTGAGTAAACAACTGCTATTAAAATCATTATAAGTATTAGCCATTACAATATCATCCAGCTGATAAAATATGAACGCTTTAATTTCGTTGCATTGAACTTTTGTTCGGTGAACATCATCAATACCGTAGAGACGCATATTATTTAGACAGGGTTTAATTAATTAAGAGGCAGTTTATTAAGAGCCGTATAATTAGGAAAATTGAAAAATTCACCCATAAATACATAATTTTTTTGTGTTTCCTGTTTTGCCCAACAAGTCACCGTAGGAGGGCCTTCGCTGGAGCTGCAAAAAATATCAGAAACATTATGAAGAATTGGATGCAATGTACGGCGGCAGCGACGAGCCACTAAAATGCGTTAAATGAAGGAACAAGCTGGTATTAGGATTACTTTTTGTGCCATGTCCACAATCCAGAGGCCCTCAATACCTAGAACGGTTGGTTACTGCATAGATCCTTCCGACTCGGAAACAGTAACGATGTCTGAAAAAGGAATCCTGCTGCAGTGAAAGATTGTCCAGTAAATATTGCATTTGTCTCTCTTTGACTTAACTCAATGCTGGTAAACAATCAACTCAATTGTTATTAAAATTCAATGGAAAACAAATAGTTGAAAATTAAATTAATGTGATGTATATAACATTGAGTGTATGAATGAAAAGTATTTCCTGACAATTTTACTGTACCCTTGTTCATTTGAAAACTCCTCATATCAGAACTTTTTGTATTTGAATTACAACCTTTGTCGTTTTCTACTTAGAGCTGTTGCGTTTGAGGCATTTAGGCAAGGACGATGCGACGAGCTTCCAAAGGTCCTTTTATATGTAAATCATAAATCACAACGCATAAATTAGTTTTACTCACTTCTCTGAAGATACTTTTTCATCAAAAAACTCGTACTGACAAGAATGCTACAATGTGAAGCAAGATAGCAAGATTTGCATTTAGATTTTTATTTTAAATTGAGAATATTTCAACTCAATTTGCAATCAGAAGCATAAAATCGTAGACGGTGCTTTAGAGTTTCTAATGTTGTTTCGTAAATCTGTTCACTCCGTCGCGAAGGAAATATTTCCGACGACAGATGCAAAAACGTACTTAATGCCATCAAAAACGTGTTTTGATATAAACAGAGGGTGTGTGATTAGGAATTTTTTAATCATCACGACAGTTTTGAAACAATACTTGCTTTTATTGGCCAAACATATTGATTCTGTTACCACTTGTAAACAAACCAGATAAATAAGAATATAAATGAATGCATGATAATTGTCAGTGGTAAATAGAGTGCATTTGAACCATAACTGATGAGTTTAATATAAAAAGTTTCCATGATATGAATGGGATGTTATGCTGTCGCTGGTGCCTGCAAAAGTACACCTTCCTTGCACTAAATATACAAATCAAACAATGAAGAAACCAGATATGAAGAAGAAGAATACGGAATTTTGAAACTACGCCGATCATCTTTGGCATCCGTGATTCATGTCTCCCAATCTGTTATTTTTTTTCTAAATAATGCTATCATAGGTAACATCGATTTTTTTGTTCGTATGTCTTGTGTCAGACCAAGCAGAGCATCTGTTCTGGTGCCAACAACTGAATGGGACAGCTGAAACATGCAGAAAGACGGGGATTGCCCTTTTTATTCAAAAAATATATTCGTTCGTGCGATTTTCGTCAGATGGTGGTTTTTATTTCGCTCCAAAAAAATATTACATTGTTTTTGACTCTTTAAATTACTGCCACCTTATTTGGTAGACTTTATTCACAGTAGAGACATTGAAAACAGAATTTCGATGATGCGAAATGTAGTCCACCTTTAAATTCATGTTCCCAAAGGGTGCGGGCTACTTACTTTGAGAGTATAAAAAATATATTAAATGTGCTTTTCGTTTCATCATTTCCATCTATCGGAGAACATTTAAGCTTTGTATGAGATTGAATATCAATCCATTTCAACAAAAACGTTGCTCAACCACCGCCAGTTGCAATGGACCGGAACGATGCAGGGCATTTCACTTGTGACAAACACATTTTTTATGTGAGAATTTGATGCTCATAAAGTGCAGTTCATCTGTTCGAAGCTGCAAATGGAGAGCGACAGGGGGGAGGGCAGATGGAATTGAATGTATCTAAAATACGCTATCCCGGGCGATATGCAGGTAGAGGAATAGCTGGAGGAGGAATAGGGTTGAAATATGAAGTATGGAAGCATAGAGTTTGGCGAGCGAACACAATACGATTGCTGGACAGAAGGATTCATGAGAGATTGACACTTTGAGCAACGTGTCTAACGTGTGCACATTTCTGAAGTTCTTTTGAAGTACACAGCATCACGCATACGAATTAAAACCTCAAGAATTAAGAAGCACTCACGCAAGAAAAAAAAAGCAATTTCAATAATGAACTAAAGTGCACAGTTCCTGTCTTGCCCTAATCTCGTGATGTAATTTCATGCGACTAAATGTCTACTATGCTCGTCTGCGCGTTTATTTTCCCATCATATAAAACTAAAATTGACCCACTAATTGATAATTCCGGTCAACTGGTAGATGATAAGAAAGCGATGAGCGAGTTGTTGAGTGAGAATTACAGACGGGTATTTAGTATCCTAATGCTTACTCATACAAATCCTGAAATTGCCTCTGAAATTTCATAGACTGATCTTAACATTGACATCCCTGATATTACAAAAGCCATTGATGACATAGGTAGCAATAGTGCATCCGGTCCAGACGACATCCCAGCTGATCTATTGAAACAATGCAAACAGGTACTGTCAAGACCCCTAGAAATGTTGTGGCAGAAGTCTGGGTACACTTCCGATATCCCACAGACCATGAAACGTGTGTCGTCTTTCCGCCAGCAACAGGAGGTAGCCTCAGAAGCCCATCAAATTGCAGACCAATTTCTTTGACATCACATGTAGTCAAAATATTTAAAAGAGTAATGAAAGAACGAATAGTGATTTTTCTTGAAAAGAATAAATGGTTCAACTCCAAGATACATGGTTTCAGAAGTAAGAGGAGCACGTTGACCCAACTGCTGGAGCGCTATGACGAAATAATAAATGCATTTTGTGATGGATCAAATGTGGATGTAATATATCTTGATTTTGCCATGGCCTTTGACAAAGTAGATCACAGTATACTGTTATCACAACTATATAACGCCAGTATCCAGGGGAATGTTTACAAATGGATCAAAATCTTTCTGAAAGGCAGAACTCAAAGTGCGGTAGTGAGTGGAGAGGCCTCTGCACCAGTGAAAGTCCTCAGTGGAGTCACACAAAGCACTGTGCTTGGACCACTGCTTTTCTTAATATTGGCTAATGATCTGGGTCAAAGCTGTCCGCATACATCAGTCTCTTGCTTTGTAGATGATACCAGAGTACTAGGCATTGTCAATGACTTGAGTATGTAGAAAAGGTTCAAATTGAGCTGAAAGAAATCTTCAATTGGGATGGTGAAAACGATATTCAATTTGACGAATCTAAATTTGAATCACTGTGATAGGGAAAAATTTCCGACCTAAAAACCAAAGCATCATATAATTCTAGCAATAACACAGCTATAGAAGAAAAAGAAAAGCCTGCGTGATCTAGGCGTACTAATGCAAAACAATGCTTCTTTCAATGATCAATTTGCAAAGGTTGAGGCCACTGGCAGAAGACTGTGTTCTTGGGCCAGGAGAACTTTTCTGGCTAGAGGTAAATGAACAATGTTGACTCTTTGGAAACAACTAATCCAACCAGTCATTGACTATTACTCTCCGCTCTGGATCCCACACAAGCAGAAATATCTGAATAGACTTGAAACAGTGCAAAGAAGCTTCACCTCTTATATTACGGAGGTAAATGATATGGACTATTATGACAGATTAAACGCCTTGAGGCTATACTCAATCCACGGACGTTTTGAAAGATTCCTGGTAAATTTTGGAAGGCTACACTGACAATGTAAACAAAAAAATTGTAACAAAAGTGACCATGAGAAGCCTGGCAAAGAATTGGCAGAATGTGTTGCTTCAAAGTGCCAAAACTGACGGGCGGCAAAGCCATGCAAACAGTTGCATTCAACAGCTTCACGTGTCGGGCACCTCGGTTATTCAACCAAATGCCATTGGAAATACGTGAAATCCAACGGGTGCCACAACTGTCAGCTACATCAAACATTTTGAGGTTCAAGAGCCGACTGGACATAAACCTCAACTGTTTTTCAGATCGACCCCAAATTAATGGATACCCTCACTGTGGGGACAACTCCCTGCTCATCCGCGACGCCAAGCCGGGATCCGACAAGCGAATGTGGCTACAACATGCAAATGCTGGTGCCGCAGCCTACGTGGAGAGTGCCCCACAGATGTTGGCTAGGTAGCAACTACGCTGTGACCTGCTGTGAGTAGCGAAGAAACTCCAATTAAGTATATAGATAGGGAGTTTCTTCGCTATTCAAAGTGGGTCACAGCGTGGCTGCTACCTAGCCCACATCTGTGGGGCACTCTCCACGTGAGCTGCGGCACCAGCATTTGCATGTTGTAGCCACATTCGCCAGTCGGATCCTGGCTTGGCGTCGTGGTTAAGCAGGGAGTTGTCCCCACAGTAAGGGTATCCATTGATTTAGGGTCGATCTGGAACACAGCTGAGGTACTTCTCCACTCGGCTTTTGAATCTCAAAATGTGTACTGTAGCTGACAGTTTTGACACTGGTTTGATCTCACGTATTTCCAATGGCATTCGATTGAATAACAGAGGTGCCGGCACGTGAAGCTGTTGAATGCAACTGTTTTCATCGCTTTGCCGCCCGTCAGTTTTGGCACTTTGAAGCAACACATTCGGTAAATTTTTGCCTGGTTTCTCATGGTCACTTTCGTTAAAAAAATAAATTGTTGACATTGACAATGTAGCCTTCCAGAATTTTCCAAACGTTTAAGACCATGAATGTTTCAAAACGCCTTTGGATTGAGTATTGCCTCAATGCATTTAATCTGTCATAATAACCCATTTCCTTTACTTCCGTAATCTAAGATGTGAAGCTTCTTTACACTGCTTCAAGTCAATTCAGATCTTTCAGTTTATATGGGATCCAGAGCGGAGAGCAATAGTCAATGACTGGTTGGATCAGTTGACTCCAAAGAGTCAACATTGTCCTTTTTTCTCTAGCCCGAAAGGTTCTCACGGCCCAGGAACACAGTCTTCTGTCACTGGTCTCAACCGTTGCAATTTTTTCATGGAAAGAAGCACTGTTTTGCATTAGTTCGCCTAAATCCCGCAGGCTTTCTTTTTATTCTATAGCTGTGGTATTGCTAGAATTATACGAAGCTTCGGTTTTTAGGTCAGATTTTCTTCCATATCTTAGTGATTCAAACTTAGATTCGTTAAATTGAATACTGTTTTCACCAGCCCACTTGAAGATTTTTTCTCAGATTAGTTTGAACCCTTTCTACATCACTCAAGTCCTTGACAATGCCCAGTAATCTGGTATTGTCTGCCAAGCAAGAGATTGATGTATGTGGACAGATTTGGCCCAGATCATTAGCCAATATTAAGAAAAGCAGTGGGCCAAACACAGTGCCTTGTGGGACCCCACTACGGACTACCACTGGTGCAGAGGATTCTCCATTCACTACCACAATTTGAGTTCTGCGTTTCGGAAAGGTTATGATCCATTTGTAAACATTCCCATTGATACTGGCGTTATATAGTTTTGATAACAGTATACTGTGATCTATTTTGTCGAAAGCCTTGGCAAAATCAAGATAAATCACATCCACATTTGACCCATTACACAATGCATTTATTATTTCGTCCTAGTGCTCCAGCTGTTAGGGCAACGTGCTCCTCTTTCTTCTAAAACCATGTTGCTTGGAGTTGAACCATTTATTTTTTCTAAGAAAATTCACTATTTGTCCTTTCATTACTCTTTCAAATAGTTTGACTGCATGTGATGTCAAAGAAATTGGTCTCTAATTTGATGGGCTTCTGAGGCTACCTCCTTTTGCTAGCAGGAAGATGGAGTCTATCCACGAGACAATATGTATCCCATCACTTTGGGTTCCATCATTATGTGTCCCAGCAATAATTGGACACACATTTATCATAAAGTACACATCCTGTCGTATGTACACGAAGTCAAGGACCTTCCCCCGAATTTTTTCGTGAATTATCACATATCACTCTTCCTCAACACTCACTCAAACTGACCTTCTCACTCAATGATCCAGCAATCAGCGCCCCAAATTAGTGTTTCCTTATCAGTTTTTCTCCTTATATACTGTTTTAAATGTTCCCTAGTTCATTGTCCATTCGATTAGTGTTCTCTCCACACCATGCCCTTCTCCCTTAGTGTTCCCGCAATTAGTGTCCCGCGATAAGTGTCCCTTTCTTTACTCCCTGCCAACGTTTAGTCTCATTCCGGCCGTGCGTTCAGCTTAACAAGTCCGTCTAATAGTTTATTTTTCCAGTGGTGGGGGTTAAGGAGGCTTATATAGACTCATCCAACCAAGCGATCATTTATACAGGTTTATTGGTCCTGCACAGGGGTTCAGATACACAACAGAGGGGAGCCTGCTCCTAATTTCGATCATGCGATTCACCGTTGACATCAGTAGTGTTGTTGTTGTCCTGAGGTTTTTATTAATTATCCCAAAGGTGCTCTTTGCTGTCATTTAAGGTTCGGTGGAATGTCATTGTCATTGCTTAATTGTATTCAAGAATTTCATGTTGAATTGGTACTCCATCCTAAATGCCATACCACCTTCAACCCTTGACG
>SDVV010008579.1:0-17139 GCA_016164225.1 Gammarus roeselii | reverse complement strand
TCGTGGATTGAGGGGGGGGGGTGGCCACCATGACGCGACGGGGATAAACCAGTGAAAACTGTCGGGCCCTGCTGCTGACAACGGATCCTCGGACTGCATTCTTGACCCGAAGTGTATGTGCTTTCCCGCCCTTGGCATCCTGCTGTCGGGATGGTCGTGGGTGGGGGGGCCCGGCCATTATGACGCGGCGGGGGTAAACCAGTGAAAACTGTCGGGCCCTGCTGCTGACGACGGTTCCTCGGTGCATTCGGGACCCAGAGTGTAAGTTGAGAGGCTACCGGCCGGACCCTTTAGCACAAAAGGGCTAAGTTGTGTGAGTGTGAGCGTATGAGGGAGTGAGGTGCGCCTTGCCGTCGGCCACCCCCCTTTCTGGGGGATGCGGCCTAGTGTCTGTATCTGTATCTGTAAGACGAAAAATGATCAATTCACAACAGTTCCGATTTCAGCATGGTGGTTGGCTTCTCGATGGTACCTGAAAAGTGGCTCCGCACTGAATTGCCTCTGAGGGAACTCAGTAAGCAATAAACGGAGCCGCGGAGTGTATCAGAAAAGTCTAGGAAACGACTCCTGGAGAAGTGGGTGTGTCGACATTTCGTCAAAGTTGGGCACTCTGCTAAGGCATGAGCTATTATAAAGGGGACTAAGCAGTTCATGCAGTATGGGGTGGCGACGCTTCCGTTACGTGTCTGTGCGTAGTCTAATACATCCTATTCACAATCAGCATAGAATCTCCTCAGCAGGTGATTGTCTGCTTGACCCAGGGTATAGGTGAGTCTCTAATAGTGCGCAATTTTTCTCTTCCACTTCGTTAGAGCCATAAGGTTAGCATGCGCTTCTGCTTTTTATTCGAACGAATCTTGATGAGGAAACATTACAGAGACGTATTTACGATAGAATCTTGATAACATTCGCCATGAGTAGTTTTAGACCTTTGAGTCTTTCCATTTTTCCTCGGAAATTCGAAATTTTCCAAATTTGTTTACTTTTCCGTGTTTTCCTCCTCGACCAAGACTGGCTTTGTGATGCCGCTTGGTTCCAAAATGGTGACCGGGTATGCCGGTAGGGAGTTGCCGGTTGATCCCCCTCCCCTGCCCTACCGCATCATTCATTGGAGCACCGCTGCTTGATGGAGGCACACGCCATTGAGCTCATGATTACAGCGCCTCACTGGACCCAAAGGGTCTTCGCACTATTTCGTTAGGTAAGATTCAGTACGCGGCGGCACATCTGGGCAGTGGATCAGTGACCCACTGCCTCTACAGAGCCAGAGAGGGGGTCAGCAATTGCGCAGACGTACTAAATTTGCTGTCTCAATGTGCCCTGCCTCGTCCTCGAAGGACATTATTTGTTGACAGACATAAATTTGTCAACAGACATCAATTTGTCAACAGACATCAATTTGTTGACAGACATCAATGTTGACAGACATCAATGTTGACAGACATCAATTTGTCGACAGACATCAATTTGTCGACAGACATAATTTGTCAACAGACATAATTTGTACAGACATAATTTGTAGACAGACATAATTTGTCAATTGACATAATTTGTTAATAGACCTAAATTTGTCTACAGACATAAATTTGTCTACAGACATAAATTTGTAGACGGACAGAATTTGTTGAGACATAATTTGTTGAGACATAATTTGTTGACAGACATAAATGTTGACAGACATAAATTTGTCAATGCATAAATGTCAACAGACATAAATTTGTTGACAGACATCAATTTGTTGACATACATTAATTTGTCGACAGACATCAATGTCGACAGACACAAATTTGTTGACAGCCACAAATTTGTGGACAGACACAAATATGCGATTGACACAATGTTGACCGACACAAATTTGTTGACTGACACAAATTTGTCGACTGACACAAATTTGTCGACTGACACAAATTTGTCGTCTGACACAAATTTGTTGACAGACACATATTGGTTGACACACAAATTGGTTGACAGACATAAATTTGCTGACATAAATTTGCCAACAGACAAATTTGTTGACAGACATAAATTTGTCGAGAGATAAATTAGTCGAGAGATAAATTTGTTGAGACATGAATTTGTCATGACACAAATTTGTCGATAGACACAAATTTGTCGACAGCCACAAATTTGTCAACAGACACAAATTTGTCAACAGACATAAATTTCTCAACAGACACAAATTTGTCGGTACACAAATTTGTCTACAGACATCGATTTGTCGACAGACATCAATTTGTCAACAGACACAAATTTGTTGACAGACGTAATTTTGTGGAGACATACTTTTGTCAACATACACAAATTTGTCGCCAGACACAAATTTGTCGACAGCCACAAATTTGTCGACAGCCACAATTTTGATGACATGTGTCTATTTTGTTGACAGACACTGTTTTGTCAACAGACACAATTTTGTCAGGAGACATCATTTTGTTAACAGAAACAAATTTTGTCGACAGACACAAATTTGTCGACAAACACAATTTTGTCGACAGACACAATTTTGTCAAGACATAAATTTGTTCACAGCTGCAAATTTGTCAACTGACACAATTTTGTCAACAGACATAATTTTGTCATCAGACACAAATTTGTAGACAGACACAAATTTGTCGACAGACACAAATTTGTCGACAGACATAGATTTGTTGACAGACACAAATTTGTCCGCAGACATCAATTTGTCCACCACAGACATAACTTTGGCGACAGCCATAATTTTGTCGACAGACATAATTTTGTTGCCTGACACAAATTTGTTGATAGACATAATTCTGTTGACAGGCACAAATTTGTCGACAGACACAAATTTGTTGGCAGACACAAATTTGTCGACAGACATTGATTTGTTGACTGACACAAATTTGTTGATTGAAACAAATTTGTTGACCGATATTCATTTGTCGACAGACAAAACCTTGTCGCCGGAAAAAAACATTAGGACAACACTTGTAAAGTCATATGACCATACCCTTTATGCTGGCACCATTGATGTTAGGTTTTGAAGTAAGCTGTTCCCAAACAACCCTTCACACCTACATGCAGATGATTATATGTCACATATGACATTCCACAAGGAACTGTTCAATGTTTGATTTTGAAATCCTGCTCAGAAACAGTGGGTTTTGATCAACACTTGATTGTCAAGCAGTCTACATCCTGACACCATCGGTGTTTTGGTTTTGAAGTACAGCCCTTCACACCTGCAGGCAGATGATTACGGGTCACGTATGACGTCCTCCGGGAATACGTCACCGTTTGCAACGATACATAGTGGTTTCTCGGCTACACTTGATGCACATAAAGTCGTATGTACCTGGCAATTACAAAGAAACCATCGGGGTTGGGCAATGCGTGATACTGAAATCAACGTAAACAGTGGTTTCGGGTCAGCAGTGCAGCCCTTATTGCACAATACTTAAATGATTCAATACATTCCGCACATATTGCATTATTTTTGTCTCATATGAAAATTATTTGTAACATACCTATTATTTTCTCTCATGAACAAACTCAAGGTATTTCATGCAATGTGGCGGAAATGGAGGGCGTAAATTTGGATCGTAATATCCACTTTATACTTCAATCTCCATTGTTTCAGTAACGATGACCGCTATCACCTCAGCGACAGGCGAGCGATCGCGAGTCACAGGACGGCTCCTCTAACCCAGTTCTCTCTGATGACCGCGTCGCAGGCTCGCATTGTGCCAAACGATGACCTCCATCCCGGCTGCCTACGGCACTCCAGTTTATTCGGAAGGCCACGTATACAGGCCAGTTGAGTGCAACATGGACCTCAGCCATGGCGGCGCCTCCAGGCAGTCCTACATTTGAAGCGTTCAAGAACAGATATCGTGCAACGAGACAGAGCCTCCCAATAAAAGGAGCTAGACTCCTGGTCGAATGCGCACTTCGCGCTTACATCAGGCTGCCATAGAATCGGGACACTGAGGGAATTCGCTAATGCGCCGATCGTCCCCCCAAAAGCTCACTTCGAGACTACTAGGGGTAAGACCACTTCTTCTTTCCAACACATTCCTGCAGAAGTACGTAAGAAGGATCTCCAACTCCACGCTCAAGTCGCTCAGACCCTGTGCGGCAATGTCCTCAGCGCGTCACTGACGGGTATTCTTGCTCGCATCCGTGATCCCGTCGTAACAGATGGCACGCGAGTAACCACGCAGTCACTGCATTGTTTGTAGGAGCGCTCAACAGGCTCCATTCACAAACTGTTGTCGGGATCCCCGAGCGACACGACTCAGTGACTGTACTAAATTCGCATATCGGACTATGGACAGGCTTGCTCCGGTGTCTGTTCGGGAAGCCGTTCTAGCAGGAGATCGCTTCTTCATCCTCAACGCCTCACCGACGGGGCGACCTTGAACGCTTTCCAGACGTTTGACACTTTCCGAAGCAGGACGGAGATCCTCTCATTTAGGGCCCCCTCATCTTCCGGTTCCATGGCCCCTGCACCGCCGGGGGCACAGAAGACTCAGCAACCCCAGAAGGGGGTCGCGTGGAGTTCCCCTCGTGGCCAAAGCGGTCGACAAGAATCTTCCAGTGATCGCCCTGCGTTCCAGCGTGGCGCCATGCAACCCAAAGCGAAGCCTAGGGGCCTCGGTACCTCACATACAGGTTCGGGGGTCTGCCCCTACACTACCTCAAGAGACCAGGGACGTAGCCAAAATGGTGCAGGGAAAGGAGGTCACGGAGGCTCAGCAGTCTAACGACTCTTCCCTCTCTCCTCTCCTAGTCCTCAGATTACTACGGAAAGCGGAACCGCTACCCTTCCCGTAAGTACTGACGCTCTCCCGGCGGCCCACAGGAGTCGCATAGCACACGGGAGCGAGGTCAAGCCTGAAGTCAAACACATCCATTCTAAAGGTCTCTCTTGGTGATGGGCGCCACGACCCCAGCCCCTCGATTACACCGTCTCGCACCGACAACACGAGGGCGTTCTCAAACCCCTCGAGTCAGACTTCTTGCGCAAAGGCGTACTCACGGCAGGGCCCAGACAACCAGCTTTCGTACCTCGTATCTTTGCGGTCCCCAAGGCTTCGGGAGGAGATCACAGATTGATTGACCTCTCAGAATTCAACAAACACATCCCGGTAACCACGTTTCGAGTGTCCAACCCGCAATGAATAAGAGCAGGGCTGAAGTCCCCTCTCTGGTTCACCAAGTTGGACACCAAGGATGCTTTCCCACACATCCCAATTCATCCCAGGTTCAAAAAAAATCCTGGCCTTCAAACTTCGAAGCCAAAAGTACTTTTTCTCGGCCCTCCCATTCGGCCTCAACCTGAGACCAATTTTTTTTACAACAATCGCGAAGCTACCTCTTCGCTTATTCCACAACCAGGGATTGATGCGGCCTTCTACATCGACGACTGGCTGCTCCAGGTACCAACAGCACATCAATGCCGGCGCAACACCCAGACGGCCTGTGACCTTCTCCTCAAGCTCAATTTCCACGTCCACCTGGGGGAGTCTATTCTGGAACCCACCTAGCAATTCGACTTCCCGGGGGTAACACTCAATGGATAGGCCGGGCCCATCGCCCCGACCTCACAGCATATCGACCGCCGCAGAGACATGGCCACGGAGATACTTCCCCGCAGAACTCTCTCGCTTCAACAGCATCAGAGTTCCCTCGGACTTATGAATTTCCGAACACCTTACCTGAGCCATGTTCACCACTTCCTCAACGAAGTGGTGCTAGCAGCACGTTCCCTGCGCCTATCCAGCAAGCCCAGCCATTTCAACAATCCCTATCGCCGCGCGGTACAGCACTGAAGCAGCGAGGCTTTCCTTCACTTCCACGTCCAGTTTGTAATGCCTCCACCGGAGCACCTCCTGTGGACGGACGCATCGGACCAAGCGCGGGGACCGTATACTGCAGCGACCAGCAGTCTTACGGCCGCTGGTCGCCGAAGGCTATCGTACATGCGATGCGGGCACGAGCTCATTGGCACCACACTACAGTTCGCGTGTTGTCCAATTTCAGGGCGGCGGTAGCCATGGTAAACCACTTGGGCTCCAGCAAGGCCCCGGCGTTGCAGAAGTTCGGAGCACAGATCTTCCAGCGCCGTCACCTCTTTTTTCTCGCCACATACCCTTCCCGGATCGCAGAACGTCTGAGCCGATCAGCCCTCACGCCTCCTACCAGTAGAAACGGAGTGGACGCGGACGCCCCAAGGCTTCCCCCGCCTCTCTACACTGGGCAGGGCTGGGCAAATAGACCTCTTCGCGCATACGGGAAACCACAACTTCTCACTATTTGCAGCTCAGTTTCATCACCTACGAGCAACTTTCGTGGTTTCTCTCCAATGCGACTGGAATCATTGAAGGGAAACATACCTGTTCCCTCCATACAACCTGATCCTCCAGGTGCTCCACAAGCTCGAGACGTACCACTACAGCGGCGTCCTCGTGGTGCCCGACCCCCCAACGCATTATGGGTGACCAAGGTCGTCGCGTCTTTCAGCGAATTTTCGCTCGCCCTCGACGTGTCCCAGCGCGAAGAAGGCAGAGAGGTGCCCCTAACATCAAGACCTTTCGCGAGTTATCTCGCATTCAATTTTTCAAGATGGTGTTCACCATCAAATACAATAGATCGCTTGCAGACACCCTGGTCAGCACGCACAGGCAGTCCACACAACGCAAATACCAATCTGGACTAGTTTCCAAGCGTGACTAAACGCCACGAAGGTGCAGTTCATCAACCAGTCCACCCTCTTGACGTTCCTGCACTATGCCGGCAAGCAGAAACAACTGATTCCTCGTACAGTTTTGGCTTACAGGATTGCGCTTCATTTGCCTCTCTTTCATGGGTTTGGCGTCACGACCCAAGAGGCGATCTTCAAGGTACTAGCAGAGGCCCAGTTTCACGAGAACCCACCACAAAGAAGTTTCGTGCCGCAGTGGAAGCTGGAGCCGGTTCTCGCCATGCTCTCCTTTCCTCGCTTCAGTACTCAGACGACGTCAGTATTGGAGCTCTTTCAGACGACTCTGTTTCTCGTCGCTCTCGCAGCAGGAAACAGGGTCTCTAAGATTGCAGCAATGTAACGCACGGGACTACATTTCTCAAAGAACCCTTTATGTGCGCTCGTTCTGACCGCTGACAAGTTCCTGTACAAAACCGGACCCTCACCCCCACGCCACCGCTCGTCTCTATCGCCTCACTGCTGCCGGGTACACATCCTGGGCCCTATGACCGTACTCAAAGCCTACGTAGCACGATATCCGTCGCACAATGACTTGTTGTTCATCCATCCTACTTCAGGCAAACCACTCAAAGCGTCATCGGTGGGGCATTACATCTGCTCGCTTATCAATGAAGCCACACCGCATTCCTTCACTAAAGCTCACGACGCCAGAAAGTCTGCCTCATTTCTCGCTTGGACGTGTTGGGTCCCTCTCCATGACTTCATATCCAAGGAGTTCTGGAAATTGCCCCACGTGTTCGGGCACAAGTACCTATTTGCAGTGGGGAGCCCTAACCAACCTTGCGTCTCACTGAGGACCAGGTGGATAGTCCCCTCGCTTCAAAGGTTTGTGACATTACGCTAGCTAATACCAGAATCTTTGGTACATATTATAGGGTACGTGTATAGATTATCTTACCATATCGTTATGAGGTACTCGACGCAAATGCTTCAGGATAAGGATTACGTCAGATTACTCAGTATATTTTTACTTTATCCGACTCAATGTATGGCAAGGTTACCATATTAGCTATGGTACACATGGTAGATCCTTCCATATCAAGGATTCTACTGCAACTACCTGGCTGTTCATTCACACTCATACTAGAAGGCAGTACATATCGAGGTAAATACTTACTATTTCGGGGCTCATACTCTAGGCCTGCATATTATTTGGCCGCTATGAGCTAATATATGGGCTGTGGTAGGCACCAAGCAATACTTGTACTGGCATATGATTACGGTCATTACCCCCATTTATACAACTGGATCATTATTCCTCACATGGCAAAAGCTTCTTAGAGATCCCTCAGTTTAAGATGCAGCTGATCCATTCAATTTCTGTGCTCTTCTGGCATAGGCCAGCTTGCGCTTCATGATGGTATTTTCTATGCTAACCTTATGGCTCTTACGAAGTGGAAGAGAATATAATTTTTGTTATCTCAATTTCTCTTGATAAAAAGCTATTTCTCTGTAATGTAGTAGGAGCGATAGGGGCCTCATCCTCCCCCTGCTATCTTATAAACGCAATAACGTTTCCTTGCGGAAAGTAGCTGTGGCCATCCCTCATTAATAATGGGGTAGGACAGACCTCCCTTATATAGGTGAAGGGGTAAAGGGGGAGGGGGATCAACCGGCAACTCCCGACCAGCGGGCCTGGCCGCCATTTTGGAACCAAGAGGCGTCACGTAGCCAGTATTGGTCAAACAGAAAAACTCGGAAAAGTCGAAGAATTTGGAAATTTAAAATTTCAGAGGAAAAGTGAAAGTACACAAAGGTCTAAACCTGTCGAAAACTACTCCCGACGAATGTTATCAAGATTCTCTCGTAAATACGTCTCTGTAATGTTTCCTCATCAAGATTCATTCGAATAAAAAGCAGCACCGCATGCTAACCTTATGGCTCTTACTACAAACAGAAAAACAGCTTTTTATCGAGAGAATTGAGATAGCAAAAGGTATAATTTCTCATAGGATTATCAGACCATTCCATGTTCCATTTGTTTCGCACAGCTCTTTTAGTTGCAAGGTAAAAGCCTTTATATATAAATGAAATGTTTGGCGCCACTGTAGCTCTTCGCGCCGCTTCGTCCGCCTGCCCACTGCCCACAACCCCACAGTGTGGGGTTGCCCACAAGCCAGCGCAAGATTGCTGAAACGATAGGGTGGCAATTGTTGACAGCAAATCTCTAAAGATTGAGATATTAGCATCTGGAAGAGCATCGGCCGCTAAGAGGGCGTCGGCAATGGCCGCAACAACTTCATCAGTGTAGACGAACGCTGATGGCGGAAGCCTCCTAGCGACGACGCGTCCGGGAAGTACCGCTGCACAGCCAACGTATTTTGATCCAACGGTTAAGATATGCAAGCTATCAGCGTGATGAGTCTCCGCATGGGCTATACGATTAGTTAGAAGGTTTTGGGTGCATCTGCCTTTTGGTTAGTAGAAGAGTGAAGGTAAAGTATTGTGTTTAGTATACCCCAGATGGTGGCTGCATCTCGCGAGAGAGGGTCTATTTTGTGGCAAGATCAGCAGTGAGAAGCTCCAGGAGAGAGCCAGATTGGAATGGAACAGTCGGATTGTAGTACATTTAGGGGAGGTGGGGAGAGCGAGAATGGCAATAGAATTGGAGGTCGATTTGTTCTCGTCGCAGGGCAAGACTAGGCTCACCAGTTTTACAAAAAAGGCTGACAATAATGGAGGAGCGGAAAGCTCCAGTTAAGGTGCGAAGGTTGGCTGGACTGGTTCTGATGTTCTGAGAATATTTGGTATCACAGAGCTGTAGACAACTCTCCCATAGTCCAGTTTGGACCGGATGATAGCATGGTAAAGGCGTAATGACGATGTTCGGTCTGTCCCCCAGGTGAAGGGCGATGCGATCGGAAGAATGATAAATCGCTGTAAGCAGTCTATCTTAAGCTGCAGCACGTGGTACTGCCAGGTTAGTTTCTAGTCGAATATTAGTCATAGGAAGTGGACTGTAGGTAGGAAAGGGATCATTTCACCGTAGTCCAAGATCTGGTTCCGTATACGTGCTAGAGCGAAGGATATGAAGTGCACATGTCTTGCTTCGGAAAACTGTAAAGACTCGAGATTCATTAATTAATAGCAATCGCGAATAGAGTACAAGAAAGGACAGTACCCTGGAGTACCCCCTCATCTTGGATACGAATGTCTGAAAGGTAATTGCCGATTTTGGCCCGGAAGACTCTCCGTCGGAAGAAGTTCCGAATGAAAAATGCCAAGTTCCTCCCGAGTCCCATCTGATAGATCTCTCGAAGCATGCCATGGCGACAGGTTGCATCATATGCTTTCTAAAGGTCAAAGAAAACAGACAGTGTGTCGCTTGCGGTCCAAGGCACTTTGGATGTCAGTCACAACGCGTAATAATGCAACCTGCGCTGATAGCATCTTTCTAAATCCGAATTGTAAGGGGGAGAGGAGTGAGTTTACTTCAAGGTGCCGGGGCAGTCGGGTATTTACAATCGTCTTCAGAACTTTAGTTACACAAGAGGTAAGGGCTATAAGGCGGTTGCTCGACAATTCATCAGTAGACTTGCCAGGTTTTGGGAAGGTTAGAACCACTGCCTCCCTCTACCGATCGGGATAAGAATGGGTAGACCAGAATATGTTTTAAATAAGACATAAATAAGAGAGTGCAGAAGGATGTAGGTAGTGGAGCATCTCTTGGGAAATTAAATCCTCACTGGGAGCAGCGGGGCTGACAGCGCGAATTGCACTAAGGATTTCGCGTACAGTGATTGGTTCATTGTTTGCTCCAAGAAAATTTGTTGTAAAATCCAGATCATTTTGCTCGGTAGAGATTAGAGTGGCAAGGCTTTCTACCGCCGAATTTCCCAACCAGCAAACAGTGCTGCAATAAGTTAGTCATCATGTTTTCTTCTTTTATTCGAATTGGGTTTACTACTTTGCAAAGTCAGAGTCCTTTACGCGGCGAACGCCTATGGTATGTACAGGTGCCACAGGAACTCCTAAGGTGCTGAGGCCAAATGGTCCCAGCACTCCCCGGATGGCAGTAGGGAGGATTAAAACACTACCTACCCTGCTACAGAGCCCCATGTATTCGCAGTACGTAGTCCTCAAGGTACCGGGCTACGCGCTCCCACACCTGCTGAGGGGGAAGATGAAGAAGAGACAGAAAACGTTGACCCCATGCATGAGATCTACACTGGGTGTAGGGAATTTCACGCATGAGAACAGCAAGAATGGAAAGGTGTCCCCTTAGTTATATGGATGCTGCGGTCAGCAGCGGGAAGGGGGATATTATTACTAAAATTTTCCACCACCTCGTCGCAGGATATATCCTGAGGTAGGAAAGGTGTTGCTGTATTAGCGGTGAACGATTGCCGATTGGCAGTATGTATTTTTTATCGGCTAGCGGTAGAAGAATCGTCAAGATGGAGAGTAGTGATGGTGATAGGGAAGTGGTCACTCCCGTAGGGCGCCACCAGCACTCGCCATGTAAGGTCTGGGGAGAGGATTGTAGAGCAGAAGGATAAGTCAATAGCCGATAATGAGGCAGCCTTGGTATGAGAGTGCGTCGGTTCTCCGATATCAAGGAGCGCAATATCGGAAAATAGAATGTTACGACGTGTACTCCAAGTTTATCAGCTGAGTCTCCCACCAGAGGAGGCGTTTAGCGTTAAGATCACCTACAAGATGGTAGGTTGCAGGAAGTTGACCAACGAGGTTAACGAGTAGTGCGCATGAAAGAAGTTCATTGGGGGAAATATACAGGTTACAAATAGTAACATGGGGCGTTTCAGGCCCACTCTGTGAGCCTGAGCTTGTTGAGTTGTCAGTAGAGGGCTGGAGTACATGTGATTGCTTGATTTACTATTGTGGCCAGGCCAGTGCCCGGTCGAGCATCGGCAGTGGGTGAGACAAAGTGGGCCTTATACCCACTGGGAAAAGATGGGTTTGTACCGCCCAAGGAGAGTTTCGTGGAGACAAGCCACCATCAGATTATACGTTTGGGTTAGTTTCAGTAATTCTGCATAGTTATCACAATATCTTGTTATGTTCCATTGAAGGACCAGTCAATCGGACATGAGGGATTCAAGTCGGAACAAGTTCAGATCTAAGCTTGAGTTTATCTGGTCTTATTCAGTATCGTTCCCGCACACTACGTTACTCACGGTCGGTCGGTCGTGCTCGGCGAGTACTGCTAGAGCTTCTTTTATGGTCATGAGTCAACGCAGGGTCATTTCCGGTCGGATCACCGTATAGGTCCGAGCCAGTGCGTTTGGCACTGGTCAGCGGAAAACGCGAGTCTATGGTTTGGAACAGCTATTACTCGACAGGGTATTCAGCGCATTTCCCTTAGGATTACAGTTTGGGGTGGCTGGGTGAGGAAGAGACGGAGGAGCATTTGGTGCCCTTTGGGGCAACAGACAGACACTCGCGTTGAAGAGTAAACTGACTAGTCAGCATGGATGCCTACTAAGGGAAATCTAGGTAGGGCCTGAAGCAAGGTGTTTACAAGTGTAGGACGACAACAACAGGCCTATTGGCCAAAACAAGGTTGCCTTTGATAGTAAGAGGATTTGTTCTGGAGAAGAACGTCTAAGAGAGCTTCGTGTGCCATTTCTGTTTGTAAAACATCTAGAAAGGGAACGGTTTAGCTATTTATCGGCGGTTTAAGTAGAACTTATCGAGGCGCAAATAGAACGTTTCGATTTTATTGCTGTTTACAACCTTCGCTGGAAGTTTGTTCTATTCTTCGGCAACTCTATACGTGAAGAAATTGCGCGTGATGTCGAGGGAGAAACGGTTTCCAACGATTTTGTATCCATTGTACCTAGTCACTACGTTTGTATCTAAAGTGAAAAGACTCGCTTGTCGACGTTTTCCTTACCTCTCGTCATTTTTCACACTTGGATCATGCTGCTTCTGACTCGGCGTTTCTCTAGCGAATAAAAATTGAGTTCACGTAGCCTGTCTTAGCACGATTTATTCCGCAGCGAAGGGACGAGTTTGGTAGCTCGGTGTTGAATTTTTTCTTATTTATTAACGTTTTTCATAAGATATGGAGACCAGAATTGAACGGAATACACGAGATGCGGTCTAACAAATGCATTGTATAGCTTGAGCATACTGTTTGGGTTTTTGTACGAGATAGTGGGAGATATCATCCCTAGCATTTTGTTGCCTTTCTTGGCAGCATCGTTACATTGCTTGCTACTTTTCAAGTTGTTACTAATGATGACACCTAAATCTCTCTCTTCGGTGACAGGAATGAGTTTCTTTCCGGACATTGAATATTCATGCTTGAGGTTATGAGGACCTATGTGCGTAACTTTACATTTTTCTACATTAAATTTCATTTGTCACTTTCCTGACATATCAACAATTTTTTTCAAGTCTAGTTGAATCTGCTGGCACTCTAATTTAGTTTGCACTTCTCTTCCTATCTTAGTATTGTCTTCAATCTTGCTAATGTTTGAGAGTACGTTCCTATCAAGATCGTAAATGAATATTATAATTAGAACTGGACCTAACACGGATCCTTGAGGCACGCCGCTTGTAACATTACCCCATGGGGAGGAAGCTTCGTTAGGTACAACTCGCTGCCGTCTGTCCGTGAGCCAGCATTTTATCCAGTTGTTAAGCTCGCCTCAAATGCCGATGCTGTGCAATTTATTAATTATCGCTTGTGGGGGTCTTTATCAAAGGCCTTTTGAGAGTCAATGTAAGTGATATCAATTAGAGATTTTGTGCTGTGGATTTCAATTATATTCTTGAAATAAAGTAGCAGATTCGTAAGACAGGAACAGTTGTGTCAAAAGCCATGCTGAGAGTTGCCAATCAATTTGTTCGATTCTAAGAATTCTGTAATTTTGTCCGTTATCAAACTTTCCATCAATTTGCCAATGACTGAAGTGAGACTAATTGGACGGTAGTTTCCGGGACATTTTTTGTCCCCTTTTTTACAAATTGGGGTAACATTGACCTCTTTCTATTTAGAGGGGCAGGTGCCATTTGTGAGAGATTGGGTAAAAATGTTCGGTAAATATTCGGCGATTTTGTTTCTAGTCTCTTTTAATATTCTGTGATGGACTTGGTCTGGATCTGGTGATTTAGTGACTTCCAATTTATCTATATATTTGATAACTTCGGCGGGGGAAAAGTTCACTGTGCTAAGAGCTTCAATTTGTCTTTCCGCTATGATATCCTCAGGATCAGGAATATCCTGATTCTCTAAAGTGAATACAGAACAAAAGTATTCATTAAGTAGGACACTCATTTTGGTGTCGTCCGTTTCTAGCTCACCAACATCGTTCTCGAGAGGACTAATTACAGATCTTGAATTTATTTGCTCGAAATTTAACTAAAAAATTGTTTCGGATAAGTTTTGGCATTGGTGACAATTTCATTTTCATTATATTTTTTTCTTACGTTTCTGTACTCTCTTTAGATATCTTCTGTGGGCTTAGTTGTTGGTGACCGATCACGAGCAATCATCTTGCATGGTTGGCGAAGGGCGCGCTAGGGTGGTAGCATCTCTTCATGCGGTGCTGTCTAAAGCCGTTGTGCTTCTCGAAGCGGAGCCGAGAACATTCTATATGCCTTGTACTGAGCAAGCCTAAGCAGGTGAGGACCGGGGCGAAGTAGGCGTGACGAGAGGCATCGCTAAAAGGGTTTCCAAGTTATTGGTTAGTGCAGGCGACTGTCGTCGCGGGCTTCCCCGAGATCGAGGCAAGGAGGGGGCATCGCATTGTAGGTTAGGGGGAACCCTGGTTATGGGTATCCCCGGTGTCACAGCTGCAAAGTTAGCAAGCGGGCGGATAAATTTATGATTACTTGCCTCTTGGCCTCGGGGTAGGAAAGCGTTCTCTGGTTGGAACAGAGTGTATTTCCTTTCGGGTTTGTAATAAAAGCAGTCGCGCGATGACGCGGGATGGTCCTCTGAACAGTTTGCGCATTTTGCATGTCGTTCACAGTTGGGGCCATGTGCGTCCTTGCTGCAGCGGCGGAAGGATGTACCTGTTCCGTTTCTCCATCGGCAGGAGTTACTTCCATGACCAAACTATAGACAGTGGTTGCAGCGTCTGGGGTAAGGAATGTATTCTTGGACCAAACAATGTGTCCAGCCGATGTGAGCATCTAGAAGTAGAGAACAGAGTTTGAAGGTGAGAATGTAGACACCCGTGTACTCTTCAATTCCGCTTCGCTGTCGTTTCTCTCTGCAAATCTTGGTGACTTGCTGATCCGCGAGCTCAGTAAGAATATCGTCGTCGGAGTGGTTTTGTCTGTTTTTTATAATAGATGGTTTCTTGTATCGTGTTGAGAGGAGGGTGTTCATCAACTTGTACAGGTATATGATTTAATTCTTTTAGGTTCAGAATATACCTACTTTTCTCTTCATCTCTCACCTCCACCAGGAGGGAGCCACTCTTAAGCTCACTGATGCGCTTTGGGGGTCCACCCAGAGCAGCGCGTAGTTGTCGATTAGGTTGTATAGTATTCGTATCGGCCAGGTTCTCTCCAGAGATTGCCTAGACTGTGAAGAACTTGATAAAGTGTTTCCTTTGAAAGAGATTTTCAAGTGTTTTCTGGTCTTGAGCGTTTCGTTCACGAGGTTGTAGTCGACTGCGACGGCTTCTCCCAGGTTTCGTCCGGGAGTAGCATGTGCCGCACCTGCGTCACCATCTTGTGTCCAGTTCTCAAAGTCCGCCGCACCAGGAGTGGGGGAAGGCTGCTGTTGACTTATCCTATCTCCATCGGAAAACCTGGGATCGAGGGAATTTACATTCACAACTTGGGAGCGACCGCCGGGTAGTGGCGGTGTAGAAGTACGTCCACCAGATACGTCGTCGTCTTGCGATATCTGTAGTTCAGAAGAGTGGTTCAATAGATAAATTCGGGTCGTCAGCATTTGCTGGTTTTCTATCAATGAATCCATGTGAGTTCCGAGGAGCACCCTCAAGATGCCCTCGGCCAAATCGGAGCATATACAGCAAGTGTTTTCTGGCTCTTTCAACGAGCATCACATGTGAGCTATCTGAGGTTCGTTCCCCAGCAACACAGTTTTCTGACAATTGAGCAAGACCTTCCAACAGTTCTACCACAGCAACGGGTTTGCTGAAGGTTGTACCACCCCTTGCTCCACCACATCGCAGAGGTCTAATGCCGTCATTTCATCTACAGCGTTATCAGTCGTCAACTTGGCTACTTTTAGCCACCCTGACAGTTGTTAAATATAGATTCATGAATGAATAAATAAATAAAAAAGGCAAAATAACGATACAAACATGCAGAAAATATAAAATGAAGACTAAAATTAGAAGAAAAACATAACATAAAATGAACAGAATGATGAACACAGACACTAGGCCGAAGCACCAGGATGAGGGTGGCTGACGGCAAAGCGCTTCACACACCCTCACACAACTTAGCCGTTTTGCGCTAAATGGTCCTGTCGGAAGACCTACAACACACACTCTGGGTCACGAGTGCGGTCCGAGGTCCGTGTCAGCAGCAGGGCCCGACAGCGTGATTGGTTCACCGCCGTCGCGTCATGATGATCGGGTCATCCCGTTTCTCAACGAGACGTCAAAGGTGGGAAAGCCCATTAGGGCAGTGTGAAAAATCAACCATTCACAAACACTCTCCACTCACGCCTATTCATCGCACGCTCTCTCGCAACCTCCACATTCAAGTCTCTCCGTCCTAACGTCTGCTTCACAGCATCCAAACTTCGGTCTACCTTTAAGACTATGGCCACCCGCCTCCGCCTTCATAACCTTTTTTTTACCCATCTCCCTCTATTTATCCCCACCGTGTGCCTGAACCATATCAAAACACGTGAATCCACTCTGACCCCCCACTTCGTCACCATCCACGTTCTGATTCGAACTACGTCGTTAGTGAATCTGCCTCTCAGCGACACTCCAGTCATGCTCCTCAAACACCTAATATCGAAAACATTCAACCTTCTACTCTCCTCTGCTCTGACGGCCTCCCCCCAAGTCTCCGCTTTGCATAGTACAGTTGGGACATAAACACTTTCATACAACCCCCGTTTTTGCTTCCGACCCCAACGTCCAGCAGATCATTACACTCTTCAGTGCACCAAGCACTTTACACCCCTTCTTCACTCGCGACTTCACCTCAGTTTCTACTAGTTCAGTCTACACCACATGGGAGCCCAGATTCTTAAAACACTGAACTTCTTCCAACAACTCTCCACTTACAGATACAGACACTAGGCCGCAACCCCCAGAAAAGGGGGTGGCCGACAGCAAGGCGCACCTCACACAACTTAGCCCTTTTGTGCTAAAGGGTCCGGCCGGTAGCCCCTCAACTTACACTCAGGGTCCCAAATGCACCGAGGAACCTCGTCAGCAACAGGGCCCGACAGTTTTCACTGGTTTACCCCCGCCGCGTCATAATAGCCGGGCCCCCCCCCC
>SDVV010008578.1:0-17139 GCA_016164225.1 Gammarus roeselii | reverse complement strand
TTCGAATAAGCGTTTTTTCTTTTGCGCACCAGCGTGCGTCTGTTATTGCTAAAACTTTCACTTTTTTCTAACGTTGAAAGCGTTGTTTTGTTTTTTCCTCGCACACTTAGGCGTGCGAGCCTGCTTTAATCGATGATCGTCGAGCCCTACGGGGGAGCCTATTATGACTCACGTTGAGGCTCTGGTGGAAATGGGGATCAAATCAAATCAAATAAAAACATATTCAACATATCCTTCCCTCCATCCAGTTCATGTCCACCTCACTATACGCCCAACCTAGACTTCCTTAACACAACCACTAACACCTTTGCCCTAGGTTATTTCAACGCGCACGACCTCTCCTGGTTTGCCTCGCAGAGAGGTGACCGGAGGGGGCAGTATTCTCATTAATCAGCTGGATACACTTGTTACACTGAACCACGCAGACACACCCACTCGCAAACCGTTCAATCCCAATACACAACCGACTTCTCCAGACGTCTCATTCTGCTCCCCAACCTCGCGCTAAATTGTCAGTCGGCGGTCCACCAGGTCATGTCATCCAACCACCTCCCAATAGTCATTAACTACCAACTTCGATCCCCAATCCACAACAAGCCCCCTCACACTTTTCGTAGCTACAAGAGAGCAGAGTGGGATGAATACACAACATCGATTAAAATCGCTCTACAAGACTGACATCGCTCAATACACATCAATTGACACGGCCACAAAACACTTCAACACAGTACTCAACCACGCAGACAGACAACACATACCCGCCGGGTTCGTCCGCGGCTTTAATCAAGCCTTTTCGACCAATATTGAGCGGAAAATTCAGCAGCGAAACCACCTCCTTAATTTACCCTCCACCATCGACCGAATCACTCGGATTCAAATCTTTAATGCATAAATAGATGCAGATATCCGTGAGCATAAGACAAACCTATGGCGGGACGTGCTTGCAAACACTAACTTTCGAACCTCACCATAAAAATTATGGAAACTCATTAGGAGCCTCAACAACACAAACACGAACCACATAGACGCACATGAGGCCATCCTTCCTCCGAACACACACACCCTACCATCAGACCAACATCAAGCAGACATACTCAACAAACACTATGCAAACACTTGCTACCTACCACACCACCCAGACAACAGGAGGAGACTCAAACAGCTACACAGATTGCAGACTGATCCAAACATGGAAACTCCCTTCACACCAGCCATGACAATAGCCGTCATCCGCCAGACCAAAAATTCCTCAGCAGCGTGCCCAGGCGGCATATCATACATTCACCTTGAACATCTAAGGCCACACGCCATCGCGGTCCTCACAGACATCTTTAACTCTTCCGTACTACACAATGAAATACCCAACATCTGGAAACAAGCTAAAATCATCCCCATCCTGAAACCCAACAAAGTTCCTACAGATCCAGCCTCATACAGACCCATTTCCCTCCTCCCAAACCCCTCGAAAATCTTGGAGAGACTGGTTCTTAACAAAATTATTGCACAACTCACTTTCCCCTACGCAACACGGTTTCATGACTGAACACTCCGCCTCTACGCTCCTCACCAACCTCACCCAGACCATCCATAAAGACCTGAACGAAAAGAAGCCAGCTAAACGAACCCTGTTATGCGCTATCGACGTTAGTAAGGCCTTTGATACAGGTCCAAGACACGTCCTCTTAAACATAATACTGAACCCCCACATCCATGAAAATTATAAGAAGTGACGCGCTAATACCTCTCCGGTAGACATGCTCACACTGTCAACAACAACAAGCCTTCGCGAATCCGCAACTTCCCCAATGGTGTCCCACAGAAATCCGTGCTATCCTCCTCCCTTTTCAATGCCTTTATGCACGACCTGACCATTCCCACAGAACCCAACACCCACATCAGCTCATACGCAGACGACCTCACAACAATTACACAATATCACAAACACGAAACCGCAGCTGCACACCTCCAGCAGTATCTGAACTTTCTTGAAGTCTGGCTGCTGGACAACAGAATGAAGGTGTCCGCAAGCAAGTCGTCTCTCACACAGTTGACTCCGGATGATTGAACATCGCATCCACCCCTATGTCGCGCTCAGCAACACCCCCATTCCCCACAGCCCCACTTCAACCATCCCTGGAGTAACTTATGACACGGGGAGGACATTTAAACCTCACATAGCCAACATTGGCACCAAAACCAGACCCAGACTGAACGTGTCTCGGGTACTCACTACAACCTCCTACGGTCACTTCGAGGAATCAATTAAAACGCTTTACAAACAATTCATCAGGCCCGTTATCAGCTATGCAAACACCGCTTGGTCCTCGGACCTTGCACCCACACATATTAACTACCTGCAAAAGATACAGAACACGGCCTTGCGCATCGCAATGGGCTGCACATAGACTACTCCCATTCAGCACTTGCTTGAAGAAAACCAAGGTCCTCCCTCTCAAGCATCATCTTGATAGTAGAGGGACCCAATTCTTCAACAAGATCTCAGACCCGGCACACCCCTGCCACAACCTACTTAACCCTCGTCCAACCAACCGAAACCTACATAACACACCGACAACACACTTCGGTTCCCTTTATGCAACTATTCCTGAACCTACAGATAACACATCTATGCACTAACAGATACACACACACACTTCACAGCTCTTGCATTAGATGAACACAGAGTCAACACAATCTTGCAGAGCCAGCCGCCTGGGGTGGACGTGGAGGAGTTGGAGCTGCCCAGGGGTGACAGGGTCCACCTGTCGAGGCTGCGGTGCGGGTACCACACGGCCCTACCGTCATACCAGCATTGACTGGGAAGTGTCCCTTCCAATCTTTGCTTGCGGTGCCCGGGTTCACCCGATTCGGTCGAGCACGTCATGACGTCGCGCCCAACCATTGCACCCGGTAGGCTCCACCATAACATCACGTCAGTGCGTGATCTATGGGAGCGTCCGCTCGACAGCATCAACTACCTCGGGGCCTGTCACCAGCTGTAGCACTCCCGGGTTCTGCGCCGGCCGTGGCTCCTCCATCGCAAGGGGAGTTGGGGTTGAGCAATAACAACATCAACAATACATGCTCGGCTGCCATCATAGAGACTCTGCACCGTTTTCGACAGCTTTCCGCCCATTCCATACAAACGCAACACCTTCCACAGCGCTTCCCTGTCAATCCTGTCGTATGCCTTTTCCAGATCCATGAAGGCCCAGAACATATACTTTCCCTTTGCAAGGTACTTCTCACAAACCTGTCTCACTGCAAAAATCCCATCGACACACCCTCGACCACTCCTAACGCCACATTGTTCCTCTTCAATTGCGCAATCCGTACATTCTTTAATCCTTTTGATCAGTACTCTCCCGTACAACTTTCCAACCACACACAACAGACTGATACCTCTTGAGTTGCAGCATTCATTTCACCGCCTCCTGCACCTTTTCCCCCCTTGTAATGTCCGCAACAAGTTATATTGCCTAAAACCGGCAGCGCACCACCTCCCACAGCAACAATGTCAGCCTCTCTGTCATCCTCGACACTCAACAATTCATCAAAATACTCGGCCCACCTTTTCTGTGCACCACCACCACTTTCTGTCAACAACTGGCCGTTTTCATCTATCACCGCCTCCTCTTTTCCGGTCGCTTCCTTTCTCGCCCTCTTAGCATCTTTTCAGAACATCTTATTGTTCTCAAAATTCTGACGCAACAGTCTGCCCCACCTGGTATCAGCGTCATTTTGGTTCTCCTTATCACTCGCGTGACATCCTTCCTCTCCTCCTTATAGTTGTCATAGGCTACCACCGACTTCGCATGCTACCACTCCTCATAAGCTCTTCTCTTCTGCGCCACCGCCAGTTTGACTTCCTCGTTCCATCACTCGCAGCCCATCCGTCTGCACCCGCCCACACGTCGCACACCACACACTTTTCTCAAACATATCAGCAAGGCATCTCTGAATGTCTTTCATTCTTCCTCCACATCTTGCAGGTCCTGCCCTCTCACGTTGTCAAATTCTTCCCTCAACGCCCGTTGAAATTCCTCCGCTCTGCTTTTCTCATTTAGTTCACTCACTTTCACTACCTCTCGTCCTTCTCCCACTCTTTTGTTCCCCTTCCACCTATGCTCCACTCTTAATTTTTCTTCCACCAGCAGATGGTCAGACGCTCCTCTGCCCTCTCCTTTCAACGTCTGCACATCCAACACCCTCCTCGCCACTCTCCTCGAAATAAGCACAAAATCCATCATCGCTCTCTCCACCACTGCACCATTCGCCATCCTTACCTATGTGTACTTGTGGATATCTCGCTTCTTGAACAGTCTGTTTCCGTCGATCAGCTCCTGCTCCATGCATAAGCCAATGAGGTTTTCTCCGCCATCATTCCTGCCAGGAACGCCATACCTCCCTATCACATTATCCACTACTGCATCTTCCACTCTCTCATTATGGTCGCCCAGTACAACCACATTGAATTGACTTACAAAACTGTCAATACACTTGCCCAGGTCAGTCCAAAATTGCTCCCTATCCTCCTCACTCCTCTCGCTACCAGGTCCGTACGCATTCACAAATACCCATTTTTCTACGCCAAACTTAACTTTCACCCACATCAATATTGAGTACACCTCTTTACACTCTGTAGCGCTACTAGCCAGTCGCTCACTTGATAGCAACACCACACCTTCTCGTGCCCAACCTTGATCCACGCCTGACTTCCTTCCACTTACCACTCTAAACTCACACTCGCTCTTTCCCTTCAACTTAGTCTCACTCAGCGCCAACACATCTAACTTCCTCCTCACAAACATCTCACCAATCTCTCCTTTTTGCTTCATTTGTACTACAACCATGCACATTCAGCGACCCTAACAATAGGATTCGAAGAGGCGGGAGCCTCTCCTCCCCCCGCTCGTCTTGCCGTCTTTTATGGAATTTTTCACAAAGGCGGGGATTCTTAGCCTTCTCGGCCCGCCACTTATTAGTCGCCTCTTACGACACGCAGGGGTTGCGGTACTACTACCATTCTAAGCCCCGGCTACAGGGTTCCCCTTTCAGTCACTTTCTATGAAACGCAGAGATTACGGTAGCAGTATTCTAATCCCTCGCTATGAGGGTACTTACTTTATCCTACTCAAGGTACCACAATGTTACCATAGGAGCTATTATATACATCGTCGGTACGGATATACGGAGGGTTATATTGCCACTACCTGATCGTTTAGCTACTCTCATACTGGTGGGTAATAGGTATGAATTACGGAATTCTCATTTGGTTGTTCAAACTTGGGGCCCGCAGATTATTTTTGCCGCTATGAGCGAGTATATTTACTGCCGTTGGCACTACGCAATATTTGTATTTGCCTGTATATAAGGAGTATTTGGGCGCTCAAATTTGAGGCCCGCATATAACTTTGCTGCTAGGGAGTACTTCATTTGCTTTTGTTGGCACTGAGCAATACTTGTATTTGCCGATTATTTCAGTCATTACCCCCATTCATAAAAATGCGTTGAAACCATGCAGTTTAAGATGAAGCCGAGCTATCCAATTTCTGTGCACTTCTGGCATAGGCCAGCTTGCGCTACATGATGGTATGTTCTATGCTAACTATATGGCTCTTACGGAATGGCAGTGAATATAACTTTTGTTATCTCGATTCTCTCAATAAAAAGCTATTTCTGTGTAATGTAGTATGAGCCTTAGGGGGCCTCCTCCTGCCCCTGCTATCTTAAAGAAACAACGGTTACCAAAGTTTTCCTTTGCATCACAACCCAGAAAAATTGAACCCCTTGCTTCCCTTAAGCCCACGCTGACAGTTGTCTCAGTTTTTCTGACAAGTAGCTGCTTCATGACATAGAGCGCCGAATATCGTTGCATAAAGTCGCAAGACATGAAAGCGCCAAATTTCGTCGGACAGTCGAACACATAAAAAGTCGGGAAAATTCGAAAGACGCAAATTTTTTGGAATTTCTCGCAAAATATTCACAGTCGTAAAATGTCAAAATTGGTCAAAAAGTACTTTAGACTAATGTTATCAAGATTCTCTCAAAAATCGTCATTGTAATGTTTCCTCATCAAGATTCATTCGAATAAAAAACAGAGCGCATGCTACCATACGGCTCTCACTACATTCTAGAGAAATAGCTTTTTATTGAAAGAATCAAGATAACAAAAGCTATAGTCTGTTGCAAGGGTCGTCATCATCATTCTTGTGATTGGTTACAAAAGTCGGTGCCATTAATCATGTGTCTGTTGCTAGGGTCGCCGCCACTGGTGTGTGTGGCCTGGGTTGTCGTCATAACTTGTGTGTCTGTTGCAAGGGTCGCAATAATCGGTCGTGTTTTTGGTTGCTAAGGTTGGTGCCATCAATCATGTGTCTGTTGCTAGGGTCGGTACTGTCACTAGTGTCTTGCTATGGTCGTCGCTATTACAAAAGTTTATTGCTAGGGTCGTTGCTGTCACTAGTATGTCAGTTGCTTGGGTTGTTGCCTTCATTGGTTCAACTGTTGACGAAGATACCCACTGGTAGTAGGACTGCTTCCACTGGTGTACTCGATTAAACAACAGATTTGCACCTTAGGTGCATCAGTCGTCAGTACTGTGCAGGTGCGGCTCTTAGGGTCGTATACACAGCTGTTCTCCAACTAGTGCCTTTCTTCTCTGGCTTATTAGCGCTTGAGTTATTATTTACTAATTTACGTTCAACTTCAAAGCCTATTGTACCAGGGCACCTTTAGTTGAAATCCACTTGCTGGTGTCCATGGGGCACATGAACCGGTGTAAAGTGCTACTAGCGCATCTTTATCTTGAAAACCACTCCATGGTGTATCTTTTGCACTCAAATCACGCATTAATGCACCTCTAGTAGTAAACCACTTGCTGGAGCACCTTCAGTTGTAAACCACCATCTACTGTTGGATCTTTGGCATCAACTTCAGTGTCACTGCTGCGTCTCCACCTTCAAAAGCCCCTTGCTGATCCTCCTCTATCTTCCAAGCCTGACGATGTATCTTGGTGGGCAGGCCGGCTATCAAACTCCGGTCTCGTGAGGCATCTTTCGGGTCGCAGAGACGGTATCTGGAAATGCATCAATGCACTAATTTTGTAACTTTAGTTGTGCGATGGTACTAAATGATGGTTTGTTTTTTCCTCTCGGGGTGGTGTTCATTTCTTCGTTGGTTAAATATCCTTTAGCTTAGTCATTTTCGTGTGCTCTTACTATCTTAACAGAAGCCGGTTAATGTAGGCTTTATTTTTCACAGAATTTGAAAGCAGCCTCATTGTTTTTGAAGCTTTCATGGTAGTTCCATCGTTTCTAGAATATCAAGCTTGATTATGTAACATATCTTGAAGGCTTACTAAGTTTTGAAACGTTTTGTCTTAGTGATCTAACTTGCTGCTGTTCTGCTGTAACATTGAAACCACCATCAGAAACCATAAGACTGTTGCAATACTGGACACTGTGGCTGAAGTACTTTGTATTGACTCTGTAACTGATCAATGCTCGAGATTTTTTTTATTGTAGCTACTGCAAAAATGTTTTGTTGAACTTACTTTTGAATGTTTTCATTTTACTATTTCAGTAATTATGTGAACTATCTGATGTAATTTGTAATTCATCTGTAGCACTAACCTAATTTTTCGGATTGAAATCAAATGCAAAATTTTCTCAATGACAGGAATTTAGATGGAACAGAATTCACTGCAATGTTTCGGTTTGCTTTCTAGTAAATATATAACAAAGAAAATTACCATTATAGCTAGTATATTTGGCGTTCATGCAATTTGTTCTACTCCAGTGCAGTGCCCAGTACAACAGAAGTATGTGCAGTAACAAATGCTTGAATTGTTGAAACTGGTCCGGAGAAGCAAAACTTCGATTTTTTTTTTAACGAATTCATTTGCTTCCTTCATTCAAATTTGCACGACAGTGCTTATTTGCCTACAACAATAGTAGTTACAGAACAAATTATATTTAATTCATTTACAAAGTTCAATTAACGGTGGAACAAATATGTATTCCAGATTTTTTTTACATATGTGATTGCTTTCCTATACCGACTTTCCTAACCGAAAATAACAAGAATCATCATGAATATTCACTGTGCAGGTTTGATTTATTTTGTAGCAGAGGTTGTGAAGCATTCAACAGTACTAGATTTGAATTTTTAGGGTGATGTTCATGTTGATCACAGCACAATTCTTCACCCACTTTATGTCAACCTAATTACAAGAGCACACATTCTCCCTAAAGATACCCTCCAACTAACTTTCTTGTAAAATCTTCTGTTGCACATGTCTTCTTTGACCATAACTATATTGAATTTTATATTTTTTGATTCTTTATTCATATGCATTCTTCTTCTTGAACACTCATGATCAATCTCTTGCTTAAACAGTAATTAACTGTTTTTCGTCTTGCCAATTTTCTCTTCTCTGACCATTTGTTTGATTATGTTTTTCTGACAATAAAGTCGTGTAATCTTCAACGCCCACGTAATAGCCTTGTAGTCGCTATGCTAACACATCTCGTCGAGTGCTTCTCCTCTTGCCACTACAGATCTCATATCCTTTCATTGCGTCTGTGGTCTCCTCCTGTCCTCCACCCTGAATCGTATCAACTCTTTGATTCAGCCTCCCTCCTGTTACTCAAAACTGTGTCTGGGCTTGCTGCTGTGCGTTGATTACAACACCCCCGTGTAACCCATGTATTGTTCTTCCCGTTTGACTGCCTCATGTCAGTGTTTGTAGAGTCTCCTCCGTAAGTCATAATTATCCCGCTGTGTTGAGGCGTATCGGATTTTCTACGCTCTAACCGTGTGATTGAACCAAGCCACCTTTCACCGTGTCGTCTAACAGGCAGGGACGGACGCGGCACTGTCAGAAAAGGCTTCAACCGTTTCTCCGCTCTCGCCAAGAGTGGGGTAGAGGACTATCTTGTAGGTATGTGCGAGCCTGGGTCTTCAGAAAAGACGAGTTCTATTGCAACAAAATAGGGTCTATTAATTTCACCGGAGGGACCAGTGAACTATTCGCGTTGTTTATTGTGCTCACCGTATTTGAACCACTTTGTTCTACACGTCGTGAAGGGCCTGCCAGTGTCGGTCTGCATTGATGGTGTTTTTTTACCGAGGTCTGCCTACCTGACATTGCCATGCACAACCTAGCCTCAGTAGAGGGTCACTCTGTAGTAGGTACATCAATTAAGGGCGTGAATTCTGTTAGCTATTTGAGGTATAGATCAACAATATGTATTCTCTCCGATGTGACGAATAATTATTAGTCAAATAGCACGAGATGTACTTAACTTGATATAGCTATGTCTGTTGATTGAGTATCTGCTCTCATCACCGCTTGGAACTCAGAGAGATTACCAGTGCGGATCAAGCTCAAAGACTGCAGCCAGTCTAACATCCTGATTGTTGCCTTTGCTCAATAAGCTTGCTGCTCTTGTCACGACGTTCAGCGCACTAAGATGTCTAAAGTCTTTTGAGATGAAAGGATGTTTGTGTGGTATGGCCGGATGAGGCTGAGGGATATCATCTATAAAAGAATTGCAAATAAAATGGGGATTGTGAAGAATTTGGAGGAGATTAGATGGGCTTGTTCTGAGAGGGTTCAGACACATGGGGAAGATGGATGATGGATGATGGGAGATTTGTGAATTGGTGGATGCCTAGCGGAAGTCCAAAGTTTAGGTGGGTAGAGGGTGTAAAACAGACTTGAGAAAGGAGACACATCGGTGATGAGGTAGCAAACGAACGTACGGTGGGAAGGCATGAGACAGGTATGGTGGTGAAGAAAGGAGTTTTAACATTTATGTAGTGTTTTCCCTCCATTGTCTGTTTTGTTGCATTACAGTCTAGATGTGGGCGTGAAAGGGCTCAGTAATGATGGAAATGAAGGTAAACCAGGAAAACCTGTTGGGCCCTGCAGTTGACACTGATCTTCAATCTCACTCCTGACCTGAAGTGTGTGTTGTGGGGTCCTTGCTAGACCCTTTTGCACTCAAGGGCCAAGTTTTTATAGGTGTATGAGTGCATTAGAGGATTATGAGGTTCTTCTTACCAATGGCCACCCCCTCTTTTGGTGGATTTGTCCTAGCATATGTATTTATGCCTACAAAAAGCGTAGTTAATCGTAGAAATGTGGCAGTAGAAAAACTTTGAAACTGACAAGTAGTTCCTCCTATAGTTACGGATTTACCATGCCATACAGATACAGACACTAGGCCGCATCCCCCAGAAAGGGGGGGGTGACCGACGGCAAGGCGCACCTCACACCCTCATACGCTCACACTCACACAACTTAGCCCTTTTGTGCTTAAGGGGTCCGGCCGGTAACCCCGCAACATATACTCTAGGTCACGAGTGCAGTCCGAGGATCCATTGTCAGCATCAGGGCCCGACAGTTTTCACTGGTTTACCCCCGTCGCGCCATAATGGCCGGGCCCCCCCCAAAAACCACGACCATTCCAACAATTGGATGCCAAGGGCGGGAAAGCACATCAGAGCAGCGTCAAAATCAACCAGTCACAGCCATTCTCCAATCACGCCTGTTCATTGCACGCTCTCTCGCTACTTCCACATTCATGTCTCTCCTTCCTAACGCCTGCTTCACACCAGCCATCCACCCAAACTTTGGTCTACCTCTAGGCCTGCGTCCACTCGCCTCAGCATGCATCACCCTTCATCCATCCTCTCCATGTGCGCGAACCATCTCAGAACACGCGAATCCACTCTGTCCTCCAACTTCTTCACCATTCCTGTTCTGATTCAAAGCACGTCGTTGGTGATCCGGTCTTTCAGCTTAACTACAGCCATGCTCCTCAAACATTTTATCTCGAAAACATTCAATCTTCTTCTCTCCTCTGCTCTCACCCCCCAAGTCTCAGCTCCGTAGAGCACAATTGGGACGACAACACCCTCATACAGCCAACTCTTTGCTTCCATCCCCAACGTCCTACAGCTCATTACACTCTTCAGTGCACCCAACACTTAACACCCCTCCTTCACTCGCGCCTTCACTTCCGTTTCCACTAGTTCAGTTATCTCCACATGGAAGCCCAGATACTTGGAAACACTGAACTTCCGCCAAGAGCTCTCCATTTAGGGGGACACTAATTTTGCTTGCATCGACTGTCCTCTTACCCACGTTCACTCGAAGCTTCCTTCTCTCAGACACTAGCCTACATAGCTTCTCCTCTGAATCCGAACCAGGGCCGTATCATCAGCAAATAGCAACTGGCTCAACTGCCAACTCCGCTCATTCGCTTCCAACATTTCCAAGCCATGACCCAGCACACTCCCGTTCACCTCCCTGACCACTCCATATTCATATAGAGGTTGAACAGCCAGGGAGACATCCCGCAGCGTTGTCTCAGTCCCACTTTCACTGTGAACCAATCACTCGCCTCGCTTCCCACTCTGACACATGCTCGGCTGCTAACATAGAAACTCTGCACCGCTTTCAACAGATGTCCGCCAACTCCATACAAACGCAACACCCTCCACAGCGCTTTCTTGTCAATCCTGTCGTATGCCTTCTCCAGATCCATGAAGGCCCAGAACACATCCTTTCCTTTTGCAAGGTACTTCTCACAGACCTGTCCCAGTGCAAAAATCTAATCGGCACACCCGCTACCACTCCTAAAGCCATACTGTTCCTCTCTAATTACGCAGTCCGTACAGTCTCTAATCCTTTTCATCAGCACTCTCCCGTACAACTTACCAACCACACATAACAGACTGATACCTCACGAGTTGCAGCATTAATTTTTACCTCTTTTGCTCTTATATAGCGAAACAATGCGTGCACTGCGCCACTCAATCGG
Source organism: Gammarus roeselii (assembly GCA_016164225.1). Taxonomy (NCBI): domain Eukaryota; kingdom Metazoa; phylum Arthropoda; class Malacostraca; order Amphipoda; family Gammaridae; genus Gammarus; species Gammarus roeselii. The sequence goes on along the minus strand of SDVV010008578.1, from coordinate 5,305 downwards.
TACCACGTCTGCCACAAAACACAAGTTCAGTAACCTCACCAATCATTCGACAATCGTTACTCCACCTTTCTTCAGGCACTCAGTCGCAACGTTATCCAAACCAGGGGATTTCCCTCCTTTCATCACCTCCACCGCCTCCTGCACCTCTTCCCTGGTTATGTCCGCTACAAGTCTTTCTCCCAAAACTGGCATCCGAGCACCACCAGCCACAGCAACAATGTCAGCCTCTCTGTTATCCTCGATATTCAACAACTCATCAAAATACTCGGCCCACTTCCCAACAACGACTGTCCGTTTTCATTTTTCACCACTTCCTCCTTTCTGGTCTCTTCCTTTCTCACCCTCTTCACCTCTTTCCAGAACATCTTTTTGTTCTCCTCAAAATTCTGGCACAACCGTCTGGCTCACCTGGTATCAGCGTCTCTTTTGGCTCTCCTCACCACCCGCTTCACCTCGTTTCTCCTCTCTTTATAGCTTTCCTAAGTCACCACCGACTTCACCTGCAACCACTCCTCAAACGCTCCTCTTTTCCGTTTCACCGCCAGTTTGACCTCCTCGTTCCACCACTCGCAACCTTTCCTTCTGCACCCGCCCACACGGCGCGCACCACACACCTTCTTCGCACATCTCAGTAACGCATCCCTTAACGTCTCCCATTCTTCCTCCATATCTCTCTGGTCCTGTCCTCTAACGTTGTTATGTTCTTCCCTCAACGCCTGCTGGAACTCCTCGGCTCTACTTCTCACATTCAGTTCACTCACTTTCACTACCTCTCTTCCTCCACCCACGTGTTTGTTGCCCCGCCACTTCTGCTCCACTCTTAATCCACCTTCCACAAGCAGATAGTCAGACACTCTTCCACCCTTCCTCTCAACACCCGCACATCCAACAGCTTCCCCACCACTCTCCTCGATATCAGCACTAAATCCATCAGTGCTCTCTCCACCACTGCACCACTGGCCATCCCTACCCACGTGTACTTGTAGATATCTCGGTTCTTGAACAAACTGTTCCCGACCACCAACTCCTGCTCCATACACAGACCTATCAGGTTTTCTCCACTGTCATCTTTACCGGGAATGCCATACCTCCCCATCACATTCTCCACCACTACATCTCAAACTCTCGCATTAAGGTCACCCAGTACAACTACATTGAAATGACCTCCAAAGCTCTCAATACACTCACTCAGGTCAGTCCAGAATTGCTCCCTCTCCTCTTCACTCCTCTTGCTGCCAGGTCCGCAAGCACTCACAAATGCACATCTTTCTACGCCTAACTTAACTTTCACCCACATTAATCTTGAGGACACCTCCTTCCATTCGGTAGCGCTACGAGCCAACCGATCACTCAATATCAGTACCACACCTTCTCGCGCCCAACCTTCCTCCACACCAGACTTGCTTCCACTTACCACACCAAACTCACATTCGCCCTTACCTTTCAATTTCGTCTCACTCAGCGCCAACACATCAAACTTCCTCCTCACAAACATCTCGCAAATCTCTCTCTCTCTATCTCATTTGTACTACAGCTACGCACATTCAGCGACCCTAACAATAAGGTTTGGAGAGGCGTGAGCCTCTCCTCCCCTCGCTCGTCTTGCCGTCTTTGAGGAAGGGTTCTACAGAGAACGGGATTCCTATCCCTCGCGCTCCGCCCCTTTGAGTCGCCTTTTACGACACGCAGGGGTTACGGTTGCACGATTCTACTCCCGGCTACGGGTGCCCTTTAAGTCGCCTTCTACGACACGCGGTGGATACGGTAGCAAGATTCTAACGCCCCGGCTACAAGGCATATTTACCATGACATGCTTTATTTAATTTAAAACCTAGGTGTAGTTCATGAATAAAATGATTTCTTTATTTGATACCTATATATAATTTTTGTTTTTTTCAAGAGCAATTCCAAGCCACATCATTGTAATCATATGTCCTACTTCTTTAAAGGCATCCTAATGCCAAAAATGTGTTTGAAAGAGTATTGGAAAACTATTCTAACGATATCAACCTTTTTGTTGTCATGGTAAGTTGCTATGATCAATGTGACACTTGCCCAATTTTTTTTATGGCATGAAAACAAAAATCTTGATCATGTTGCTATGAGCAATGTGACACTTGCCCAAAAAGTTTTTTATGGCATGAAAACAAAAATCTTGATCATGAGTGAGTGCTGTCCACAAATTTTCATTTTTTACTAGCAAATGACAATGCTGGGAGGCTTGATCATTCTGTGTGGCGGACAATGTCGAGTTTCTATTGTCAAAGCATTTATACTGTGGTTGTTCACTCTCGTTCAATCCCCGTCTCAAAATATACAATTTTTAAGTACACTAATGCGTTACTTGATCATTTTTCTGTGTGGTGTGGGCTTCTGTGTATATATTTGCTGTCAGTATTAGTAAAATTTCAAATTTGTTGTATCCAAGGCCCTCTTTATGCAGATGGCAGTTTTAGCATTACTAGAATGCACTTAGGTAGTTTAGTAGTGCACCCATGTGTTGTCACTATTGGCTTTTGTAAATAGCTGCCCTCACTCTTGTGTTACCATGATTGGCTTTAGTAAATAGCTGCCCTCTCTCACCATAGCCTTTTCTCATCCAGGTACTAGTACTAGCACCTTGTAGAACTGGCCTTTTAGTTACCCACTCTGTGTATGTTGCAACGATGCGCACATCATAGAACCTTTTTCTTTTCTTCTTCACTATCTTGCGTACCTTCATTTGATTATCCAAAAAATGCCAACACTGATTTGCATTGCTCATAGTCGTCTCATTCTAAAAATTCCACTGATTTTGATGATATATCAATAATCATTACTTCTTAGATCTTTTAGTAAGAGAAACTCATTTATACCATCATTTATTTCAAGCTGTATTGTTATATTGCTCATTCGTAATTCTTATGTTGATTATAAATGTGTTCGCAAGTCCAAGCAGCTTTAAATAAGCACAATTAATTGATTCCTGATTTAAAGATGATGTAACTTCTATCATGAGTCAGACCATCAATTTGCCCATTTTTCTGACGCCTACGGCAATGAAAGCTTAAGTCAATTCTTGACTGCTACAAATACTTAACTTGATTTGTATACATATAACACTAATTAAGATTGTAAATTCTCTATAACAAATTAAAAATTATTCGAAGAGTTTTTCCAATGTCTATTGAGGTTGTTTGAAACGCAGCAATATAACCACTGAAGTCATATTTATTTCTCCAAAAAACATTGTTTGATTTTCAATTAAACAATATTCCGTTTTCTTTGTTTGATAGATTTGTAGGTCTAATAATTGTAAGCAAAATAGCAAAAGGCTAAGATTGTGAAAATATCAAATACAAACAGCTTGCTGTAATGGCCACTGAGTGCCTGTGTTTTCTCTACACCACAACATTGTCTCGCTAATCCTCCTCTTCGCCGCCAGGCGTGTCCCGCGTCACGGTGAGCGAGAACGAGCGCGTGTACATTGACGCTGACGTTGACGGTGTGCACTGGCGGCCCCGTGCCACGCCACTCACTTGCATCATCTCCTCACCCAAGAAGGAGAGCAAATTCCACGGCATGAAGAGCTTCATCGCTTACACCATCACGCCCTCGGTGAGTGCACGGTGTCATTTGCCGCAAAGCCATCTTCGTGTAAATTGTGTAAGTAGCTTATGAGCTAGATTAAGTATTCTGCGCGTCGTTTTGACGTCATGAGGACCATTTGCCACTTGTCGCTTTGATATTGGTATCATTGGTTGTTTCGCTTGGGTTGCGGACTAATGCCTGTATTTTTGACCAAAGAGCACAAGCGTGGCCGTGTCGCGCCGCTATAAACACTTCGATTGGCTGCTGGAACGGCTGCAGCACAAGTTCCCTCTCACACCTGTTCCTCCACTGCCAGAGAAACAAATATCAGGTACGGCTCATTTGTTGCCTTGTGTTGCGTGCCGTGTCTGGAACGTCGTACGCGAATATGAAAGGTTCTGCCTAGAGTTGTGTAGCTATAACGAGAAAGGAAAGATCAGAAGTACTGCTTTAGTTTTCGACAATTAATATTTTTTCAGTCTACGTTTGAAAATGTATAAGGACGTTGACTCCAGTGCACTAAACACCATTGGCACTCTAATATAATCTTCTACTGTAAATGTATTGGGAAGAGTATCTAGATTGTTTTGTCGTCGGCGACATTGAAGTATGGGGGAAGCGGCCATATGTCTACACTAGTACCTTGCCTTCATTCTTCTGTCCATGTGGTTTTCAGGCCGGTTTGAGGACGACCTCATCGAGTACCGCATGACGATGTTGCAGTCGTGGATGGACCGCATATGCCGCCACCCTGTGCTGTCGCAGTGCCAGGTGTTTACGCACTTTATTCACGCCCCCAACGATGAGAAGGCCTGGAAGGCGGGCAAGCGACGCGCAGAAAGTGATAAGCTTGTCGGCACTAACTTCTACGACGCCATCGTCAGGCCAGATGACCCGCTTGACCTCGTGATCACGTGAGTTGTGGTGATCTGCCGGTGACGTGTTACGTGTGGTCTGTCTCGGGTACACAGTTCTCTGTCCCTCGTTACATTCGCACTGCCAGTCAGTTCTTGACGTAGTCTCTCTGGATCACCGTATCCAGAGAGACTATGTCAATGTTAATCACCTTGGTCTGATCATTCTAATTTCCGTCCAGCGAGTCGCGTCCCTCAGCTGATGCTTGTGTGATATTTTAAGTATAAAACTACTCGTATGTATTGCCGAGATATCTTAATAATTATAAATAAACTTGTGAATATGCTTCTCAACAGAGAAAACAAAATTGAAGGACAGCAACAGTTTTTTATCCGTTTGGATGATGCTGTCAAATCCTTGCAGTCGACGTGCTTGGAACAAACCAAACGACATCAGTTGACCTTCAAGAAGGAATATGACAAGGTCGCCCATGCCTTCATCAAACTGAGCAGGGCTTTTGATACTGACCCTGAAAACAGTAAGTTATTGTCGAGCAGACTGAATTGATAGTACAGCATATTTTTTATAGTTAGTTGATTATGATTATTTTCAGTAGATTTGAGCCAAATTTTCTTGAATTTAATTTTGAGGAGAACTAAAAGATGTTCTGGAAAGAGGTGCAGAGGGTGAGAAAGGGAAAAACCGGAAAGGAGGAAGTGGTGAAAGATGAAAACGGCCAGTTGTTGTTGGAAAGTGGTGATGTACGGAAGAGGTGGGCCGAGTATTTTGATGAGTCGTTGAATGTCGAGGATGACAGAGAGGCTGACATTGTTGCTGTGGGTGGTGGTGCTTGGATGCCAGTTTTGGGAGAAAGACTTGT